>PPHD01023855.1:0-12319 GCA_002909625.1 Bambusicola thoracicus
GCAGAGGGGAAGTAGTAGCTATGGTTTAAAACACCAGCAACACTACAACTAGGTGAGCAGCTAAGACACCATGCCTCTT
The DNA here is from genome assembly GCA_002909625.1 of Bambusicola thoracicus. Lineage (NCBI taxonomy): Eukaryota > Metazoa > Chordata > Aves > Galliformes > Phasianidae > Bambusicola > Bambusicola thoracicus. Next base: position 80 of record PPHD01023855.1, read on the forward strand.
ACTACCCTCCTCTTCTCATTACAATTTATTCCCTAAACCAGGTAATAAGTTTCAACATGAATTACACAAGCTTCCCCAAGCCAATGGAAGAGCCTAATTTGTTTTTCTTCAGTGTAACAATTCCAGATTCTTGCTAACACTCCCACTGCACATGGATGTTTGCTTCTTACCGTTAATTCATTTATACAGAGTGCTGAAACTGGAGCCCTGTGACCTCGAAGCTGTGTAAGAAATGAGAGTTTATTCAAATCCCAGATGATGCAGGTGCGATCCCGTGAGCCACTCACGATGATGTGATAAGCTAGTGATGCTGTTAAGCACGTGACAGTGTCTGTATGACCCAGTAATGGCTGCAAAACAAAAGACAGAAGGAACAACACTGCAGTCAAGAGAGAGCACAAAAGTTGTATAAAACCTAAAGAGATTCAGGCAATGTGAACATGAACAACTTATCAGAAGGCCCAGCTGGACTGGAAGTATTCAGTTGGTGACTGCTTCCATAACTGAAATTGATAGGAGTCATTTTCTGAAAACAAAAGTTCATCGTAAATAAGAACTGGCTCCTAATTAAAAACCTGTTGGTGTTTAAGAAAAGACAAAGAAAGGAGAAACTTACAACCGAAAGGATAAACTTAACAGCAAGGAGGAGAAAATTACAAACACCTGCTTTGAGAAGACCCCTTTTCTAAATTTTAGGCTTGAAATAACAATTGGAATAGAAGTCTGGAATGCAGTTGGATTTCTCCTGTTTACTGAGTTACAAAGTCATCAGATAAGCTACAGCAACTGGCCTTGCTCTTAATCTGTCCTCACTGACAAAAGCAGAGCAACTTAAGTACGTTGCCCAGAAATTCAGAATACAGTGTCTTATTTTGCAGTAACTGTTAGCAAAACACTTCTGAAATACAGCTTCAGACAGTGATTACTAGAGATGGAGTTGGACAGTTAATTAATAATTCTCTAAATCTGATCAGCTAAGTTTTAGTTGAAGTTTCCCACTGAAAAAAAGTCCTGCGCTAACAGGGAAAGCGACACTTGCAATCTGGCTACTTAGAACAACGACATATAGCTACTTAGAACAAGACATATATTTTTCTTATTTTGTTTATTTGTGGTGAGTTGGTGGTGTTTTGTTGGTGTGGTTTGTTGCTTGCTGTTGTTGTTGTTGTCTTGCTTCTTGGCCTTAAATACACACACAAGACTTCCTCTGCACTTAGCTGCAACTGACTTAAAAACACAGGTGCCTCTTTGTTGTATTCAAGACTGATATTTTGAATTCACAAAGCAAAAACAATACAAAAGTATCCTGAAGGAGTACTACTGCGCTCCACAAACAGCACTGTACTGCCAGGAAGAGCACAGTTTGCCCAGAAACACAATTTAAATAACTCTAAAAGAAAATATAGAAGTATAAAAAGTAGGAAAAGGAAAATGAACGGTATAGACAGCCTCTTTCACTGCCCTCCCTGTGAGTCTTCAGATGGGGGTATTCTACAGAGACCACTACAATAACACAGATTATTCCACAGAAAGCACATCTGCATACTTTAGGTTTTTTTAATTAAAAAATTAACGAAAATTAAAAAAAAAAAAACATTGCTATCCTTTTTCCCATCTCTAAAACAAGCTCCACGTGGTCAACAAGCCTCAAAATGATGACATTTTTACGATACATTTTGCCTATTTTCAGTGTAGATCACTCCTGGGACTACTCAGATTTCCAAGTCTACTCAACTCACAGTGTCAAAGCTTACAAACTTCCTTTGATCTTGGAACATCATTTCCCTAATTGACATCTTCGCTGTATTTTACCTGTTTCAGAGTGAGGGCTTTAGCTTTTTCTTTGGAGATGCCCATTTCCCACACACACACCGCTGTGCTTGTTCCCCCAGTGATAACCAGCTTGGGGTTGGGACAAATGGCACAAAGTATCTGACCCCATTCTGACAAACATTCATAAACAATTACTGCCTGGAAATAAAGAAAACAGAGAAGGATTACTTGGGGGACTGGAATTAAGTATGAAAAAATAAAAGCCCAAGAGGCATCCTGCAAGCTGAACCATTAAGTAACCAAGATTTTGCTGCTGCCCCTTTTATTTGCACATTTTTCTCAAATATAAATAATTCCAGCCTCTGCCATAAGATGCCTCTTGAGAGAACACAAGAGATTAAATTTAATTGCATGATTTAATTCATTTGACAGGTTTTTTCTTTTGCAATCTTGTTAAAAGTTACTATGAGTTGGATCATATTATTCTGCTCATATTCTGATGAAGAAAACTGGACAGGGAAAAATAAAACACACAGCACAAAAAGTGTTATTAATTCATATGCAAACTAAGTTTCCACCTTTAGATTCCTTTCACTATTAAATAGTGATTTCTTTTGGCACGTTTAGCACAGAAATGAATTTCAGATGACAAACCTTGTCCGACTCATAGGTACCCAGTCTACAGCTGAGGTCTGCATAGCCCCAGGCAAAAGTTTTATTCCACGTAGGTGGGATGAGAACCTTATTCTGTTCAACTGCCAGAATGCCTTTATCGGTGCACACAATCTGTCCCACAGGCTCCTTGAGCTCTAAAAAAGAAGATACAGTTATCTTTTACTGAAGAGAAAAGAATGATACTGTCCAGTCCTATTAAATACCAGACGCTCCACAAAAACCAAATCTTTGCATTGCTTAAACAATTGCTCTGGGCCTTGCAATGCTGCAGGAGAAGTCTTTCAAGCCAAACAAGGCACAGATGTAATCCGTTCGATGCTTCTGGGCATTAAAAGTGATTGTGCAATTTTCAGCACAATTAAAAGTAATTTTTTGGTATTGATTCCAATCTCGGCCAAACACTTCCACAGGTTGCATTCCTAACCAGTGATGTATTTGTTGCATTTTAATCAAGTTTTGCAAATACTGATCAACGCCTTTTTTGTTTCCTATCCTTGAGTATAGTCCCGCTATGATGTTTTGTGGAATGGTGCATCCTTTTCTCTTCACGATATGCACCAATTCATTTAATCGATTAAGAAAGAAAATATCGTATAGCATTTGCCTACTTTGCTGACAGTTAACTTTTATTCACTCCACTGTCAGAGTGAAACTCAGAAGCTACTCCTTTGGTCTCAGCACCGCTACCAGTATCCCTCCCTGCCAACATTCTCAGCATTTTTTGCATTGAGAAAATAAATAATAATAATCTTTCCTCTACAGCAAATGACAAAAAGCGAGGCCTTTGTGGGCTTGGAAACAGTCTCCCGAGCATCTTCGGACGTTTCTGGAACTTGCTTTCTTGTTCAAATTTCAAGAAATGCTTGAACTCAGTATCATCTCTCTTTTAAAGAATTATTCTATATTGGCACAGATTTGCCACTTTCCAAAATATACCTCTAGGAAGGAAAAACAACCCTACAGCTCCAGACTATCCTCAATTTGTCTCTCTCTTGGAAGTGCAGACATGGCGAATATCAGGCAAAAAAGCTAAATGAAACATGGAAAAAACACTCAAAATACAGTAGTTTTACCTTTCACTGGTGCAAGAGATGGCCGCAGGTTGTCCAAATGATGGAAAAAAATCTTGTCGCTTGTGGAACCGGGGGGCACAGAGGTTCCTGCAGCCTCCCCATTCAGTCGGCTTCGAACGCGCTTTGGAGGGTGTGGCTTTTTGAAGAGCTGAAATTCATCAAGAAACGACAGGTTGACAGGAGCACAAGCTAAAGAAGATCAGCAGGGTTTCATTCACGTTCTAAACATTCCATAGATCAGCAGTCAGTAAGCGCTACTTAACTGTTCTCTGCATTCATGGATTCACTGTTTGGCATCCACTAATAGTTTACAGCAAACATTTTGGTAAGACTTCAGCAAATAACACAGAATCCAACGGTGATAATATAAGCAAACCAGTTTTCACAGCCTCTACGCAAAGGGTTATCAGATGGTAAATTCATTATAAACATTTTGATGGTCAGTGCTACATATTTACAGTACCTGACTTATGAATATAAATCTTTACCCATATTTTGTAAAATTTCACTGTCTTTGACAACGAAGTTGTAAAAGCACTAAAAGAAGAGCTGCAATGCCAAGGCTGAAAGTTATTTTCTTTACCTATTAGCATATTCAAAGTACAGGGAACATACATAAACCTGACGTAGTTGGGTTTGAGGATGCACAAATGTTTCTACAGCTCACACCAAGGCAATGGGTATGAATGGCAACAGCAGCACTGCTTGCCTCAGCCCTCCCTGCACCACAGCACACCCCTCTATGGTGAGAGAGAGCACATCCTTTTAGTTATTTTTTAAGAGTTATAGAAATTAATTTATCACAGGAAAATGGCACTTTCACCGTTCCCCTCTGACGCATGAAGCGTTACATTTTCAGTAGCAGCATACTTATTTTTTACTTATTTTTTCAATGTTGATTTTTTTTTCTTTTTTAAGTTGAACGATGATGTCATAATTCTTTTAAACTTTATTTTCTAAGTGCAAAACAGAAAAAAAGACATTGCCCTTCTTGTGAGTAAAGCCCAAATCTTTCTTTGCTGCAGAAACAGATCACTGCACATCACTGGAAGAATACAAACAAACATTCTCAAGACGTTTAACTCCTCAAACACTTTCCTCTCTTGTTTTGATACATTTCAGCCCAGGTGTCATCTGGCAAATAGGAACTCTGCAAATGGTGTACCTGCTTTGGTATCTGCCCAAAGTTGTTAATGAATCCTATAGTAGCTGTCTCTTTTAATGGATCGTTGATGTTATATATATCCACTTGCCCCTCGTAGAAGAGATGGTGAAAGACATTTACAGCTTCTACTGCAGCAGGACCTTGTTGTTTATAGCCAAAGATCAAGTCAATCCACTCATGCAGATGTGCACTCACAAAGTCACATTCCAGAGCCTGAAATCCAAAGGACATGCATTGAAATTAGCCATGTCAGTCACCAGTTAAGTCTACTACACGTGCCATAAAGAAACAAGCAGAATATGCTGATATATTCTCAATATGTTTTCATAAAGCTTCTTCATTTAAACAACTCCTGCCTCAACTCACTTTCCAGACAAGAAGGAAGAGAAGGAAATCCCAAGTCTGCAGCTATTTGTAACAAATAGCCAACAGCTCAGAACTCACGGAGCAGACAGCAGCTGTGACTGCATGAATCAAGTCACGTTTAATTTGCAGCATAAAGGCACAACTGACATTTTCTACTGCCATTAAAACTCAGATTACCTCCCGATGAACTCTGATGAATTCACGAGGGTCTCCTTTTGCCCACGGAGGGAGTATTACATCTCCAAGTTTAGTGCCATTTTGTTTGCAACCTATAAAACAAATTAAAAAATGTGGAGCATTGAAACCACATAGCGACAGCAATGGTTTTTAAAATCAACAACAACAAAATCTAACGTCTTTCTTTTATAAGGAAACATCTTTCAGACTGTTCATTTAGATATTGCCTGATCTTGAAAGGTCAGGCAATAAAACCTGAAGATTTCCAACTTAGTTGTTCATATTATTATATCCTGCAAGAGTCAAAAAAATAGGAATCACTCAAACATTCCTTACTAAGGTTTTTGAAGGTGACAATAGTGTTTCAGGGTTCTGTTGACACAGCTTGCACTGGAACAGCTGATAGCCAAGAAGCTGTGGAGCTGGCAGCTAGAGCCATCTTTGCACCAAGGCACGTTTCTCATCTTTTCTTGACTTCTGTGTTAGTACATATTCATGATGTAAAAATGAGTAAAAGCAACAGCTTGAATTTTAGAGAGGAAAAATTTTCTGTTTAGCACGTATATAGCAGCAGACATGTCAGCTGGGTATTTTGAAGGAAAATAAATCCTGCTACTTGATGGCTTATCAGCAAACTGCACTGACAAGCCTTGGTGAAACAGCTTTTGGGCTACGGATTTGTTTTCTTTGAAACAGAAACAGTTTGTGTCAAACAACTGAAATGCTGTTTTACGCATGAGAATAACTACACGACAGTACAAGCTAAATATTCATGTACTGACACTGATGAACTAACAGCTGTGTGCCAAAAGCTTCACACCCACGGACAGTGGACAATGCCCTGGGCACGGTCTGGCCACACACAGTCATCTGGGTTCCTGAGAGCTCACTTCTCACTCTGAATATGTAATGCTGGCACGTTTAGACTACTAAAAACCTATTTAACCTATTTGTCAAGACTTCTCAGTTATATTCCTGTGTTGCCACCTGGTGCTGAGAGACAATCCACACTTACTAGCTCAGAGGAACACCAGCAAGCTTCCAAGTTTACACAAGTGTACAAGCAGTACAAGCGGTGCCCTACATTTCTTGCATAATGTCTTTGGGCTTTGAATGTTTTCCTCTCTATTTGGGAGCAAGGAAATTTAATAGGAGCAGGATAAGTATGAAATAGCACAAATTGAAGCATCACACCTTAGCAGTTCAGAACAAGAAAAAATTTCCTACTGTTCTAAATATTGCTTGAAAAATTTCTTTTGCCTGATGATCACAATCTAAATTTATCAGATGTTGAACTAAACAAACAAGAACAATACCTTTATGGTCATGGCCATACCCTCTTAAGTGAAATACATTTGGAAAATGTTCTGCAGGTCTTTTTTCCCCTAACAACACATTCTGAACAACAGATCTGAGGCTGCTTAAAATGTATCACTCAATCTTTCTTATGGCTATTAAGACTCACAGCACAGAACTGAGAAGAGCTTAATGCCTCAGTTATGTATGACATACATCCAAAGAATACTTATCTCCTATGGCAAATATATGTGAAATTAGACTCTTAAGTAATTGTTGGTGTAAAAACTAAGAGCCACATTTCAACAGAACTTTCCAAAACAGTTGAAGAGGAAGTCCCAAAAGTGAAAACTGTCAAAGAGATTTCGCAGAGCCTGAAAACTCTAAGGAAGATGATATATAGCATAATGAAGTAGCATATTACATTTACAAAAATGGAAACCAGAGAACTCCAGGTAAAACTTGATGATCTTCAATTGATGATGTTTCAAAGTGGTTTAATTAAATAAAATTAAAAAAAAATATATCACCATATCAACCAGCAAACAAAACCACCCCATCTCAAGCTGAAAACTTTTTGGATAGTTAAATGTCTTTCTTAGCAGTTGTCAGAACAAACTATTCATTAACTTCTCAAAATGAACTCTTGCTGTTTGAGAAGATGAAGTAGATAAAACTGAAAGAAAAGAAGGCATCACAAAAGTAAATACAAACTCCTGCTATATTCTTACTGATGAACCAATGAGCTCTGTATCATTCAAACTTTTAAAAATACACAAACATGCAGCCATCTATCCTTTTTTCATGCAGTTAAGTGCATTGTATTCTTCCCACCTGATGAGCTTTTCTCATGTCAGACTGCCTCGCAACACACTCACAGTGGCAGCAATGCTACCAGCTGCATTGCTTACCAAGATCAAAATTGTTGGAATTGAGCAAGAACTCGGGGAGGTAGAAAAATTCCGGGATGAGCTCCTTCACGTCTGCCATGTTGTGCTTTGATGCTGAGTACCAGGCCTCTCGCACACTGTGAAACATTCGATCTGCCAGGTCGAAGTGCCCGCCCTGCAGGACAAAGGGAGAACCATCAGATCAGACCACCAGAGTACCTTGGCTGAGAGAAGTAGAACCAGAACACACATGGTATCAAGATAGACATCTTCAGAAACACGTTCAATCCTACTTCAAATTTTAGTCTGGGGAAACATCAGCCCAAAGAAAATACTTTTTTCTTTGCTCAATGACTTCCATCTATGACAACATCGGAAACGTACTGTTATGATCCCCGCTCCCTCTCAATCTGCCAAAAACTCCAGGCTCTGCACATATTGGTTTATTTTAACACTCAGTAACAAACTCCTGGGATAGAAGTATTGGTTTAAAAAAAAAAAAAAAGCCTTTTAATTTTGTGTGAAGATGTCAAGGAACTGACATACAATTCTTTCAATGGCAGACTAACAAAGCTTGATGAAAAATATAACTTTTTTTCACAGCAAAATCATCTTTGGTTTTGGCCTGGTGCTCTTTTGTTCGTACATTTTTTCAAAACATTCTAACTTCATGAAGAAATGTGAATTCCATTGCATCTTCTATTAAGTAGCCTCAAAGATTTTTAGACCAATCCAATCTGCTATCACTATCAGTTTATCAATATAAATATACCAATACTTTTTTTTTTCTAACATGTTTTATGAGAACAAAGCAGACAGATCTCATTTTTTCATGTAGATCTCAAATATACAGCAGGAAAGCGATAGAGGAAGTGAGGTCTTATACTTTTTACCTGTAGTCGTAAGAAAATCTGCGTAAAAGGCTCCATCCTGACAAGATAGGAAGCCACTATCATGGCAGATGAATAGTGGGTCCCATAATGATAAGCTGGAGTTTCGCCTGCAGAAAATTAAACATCATGCACATGGAAGAAATAAAGCAGTTAGGTGAAGCAATAACTGGTGGCAGTACTAATGAGTGCTGCCTTGTATTTACTCTGTGATCGTGGACACATTTAAAATTGGCACTTGTAACTTTCATTCTTAAGTCATCAAAAACAATGTGTTTTCTCGTGGCCATTTCAGTTAAAGCTGCAGTGCAGTAGCTGTAATGCAATGGGCTTCTGCCCAACAGGACCGCATGGTTAGTCTTTCTTTTTTGTTAATTTGAAATGCTTAAAGCATTCCAAACACAGCTATGGTGATTTCTGCTGATGGCACATTTGTTTACTTTCATTCTTCTTTACTACTGTGGAAATAAGGCTTGGGAAGAAACAGTTCTCAGAATTTCTGGCTTCAGATTTCGCACAGCTAAAATAACATCTAAAATAGAGAATATAGAACTTGATTGTGATTCACTTTGAAGCATTACAAACTTAAGAATTTCCTGGTGCCTCTGTTCCTTCTGGATAGTAGCAAGGAAAGTGCTACCTCCTGAGCAGGAAAACATACATCAAACTCAGAAATGAAAAAGCTGAACTGCTGTTACTGCAGAGGTATTCCCACTCCTCTGCACAACTTACTGCCGTACAGCAGCACTCAAACTGTACTAGTTAAAGAGACAACTGGATGTGTGCTTCTTCTGTACTTGCCCATTTCTAGCCTTTCATTGAACTGTTCTGAAAAACAACTGTTTTGTCTTTATTTTTATACATAAATACCTGCTGATCAGATTTAAAAATCAACAGTATAACAATACTCCTCTGCTACTCATTTAATATCTGTTCATAGGTCCCTAAAAGACCCGTGGTAGGGCTCTGCATACCCACATCCAGAAGTCTTGAGTCATGTAATTAAAATTCACAACATCCTCCTGAACTGTGGCAGGCTCCTCTTCCTGCAGGATATACCATTTCTTACCATTGGGATCTTCCCAGTCTTTGTATCGCTTCTTGTACTGGGCCAACCTGTCTTCTGTTTGAGCTCCCATGGGCTTTGCCAGGTTTCTGAATGTCTTGGGATTTGTAAGATCCAACTCCTTTAAAAACAAAACAAGCATCAATTCAATTTTAAAAACACATGTTTTCCTTGTGTACACAACATCCTTCAAGATATACTCCAGAATAATAATGCAGAAACTTACTGCTGCACTCTTGCATGCTGCTACACAAAGGAGATGCAACTGCCTTAGAACAAACTGAACATGTGGGCCTTCACCTGTCCATTAGCACCCATAAAAATCAGGACAGGCAAGAGCCTTCCTGCACGGGACTGGCAAGCACCTCTAGTATACTACCCACTGACCGCACGGGCTGGACATTACAAAACAGATGAAAACAAAAATAGGCAATAAAGATATGCCCTGGTTTTACAAAGGTAGTGCAAGCCAACTGTAATATTCACAACACTCAACCACACAAAAAATTTACTATTAGACTGACAGGATATTTTATTTACCTGTGAATCAAATTACTGTTAGACTGATAGGACATTTTATTTACCTCTGAATCATAGTCTGCGAGGACCCAGGGAAAGACAGGGTACTGCATGAGATCATTGTAGGATCGGCCTGCCAGGGTGTTTAAGTGCATCAGGTACTGGAAGTTACTGATTTCTCCTCTCTGAAGGAAGATATAACAAAGCTGTAAAGACCTCACTTCACAACAGTCAACTGAGCTGTCAGACTTCTTGGGTGCTTGCCTTAGCTCTCTCCAAACATAGGAAACTTATTTCAATATTACAACGTCCAAACTCTATTTATACTTTTAATGATAGAATCATATAGTATTTGATGATGAAATATACCCAAAATGAAATATAATTTGAGCATGAAATATAACCAGTTACAGTACTGAGATATCTTTTCTCAAGTAGTATATTCCACCTTTTCATAGGATGCAACTCAGGTGTACTAACTACATATCACTACAAAATGTGCAATTAAAAAAAAAAAAGGATCATACTTACTTCCCATCTTTGAGTAACAGACTTTTCTCCCACTAAAGTGCTAAGCAAGCCAGACCTAGTTAGAAGGAGAAAGTACATTTTCTGATTTACCAATAGAATTTGAGTTGCATCTTCACAAGACAATTCAAAATGTTGAGACTAAAACCTACAAATGTTTATAATTAGGAAAAATAGATTTCATTCCTTTTTGCTTTGGCAGTGCACATTTTATTTCTGAGCACAGACTGTTAAAATAATGCACATTATGCATGCAATTCAATGCACATTGAAACATACCTGACAGGCTGCTAATGATGAAAATATCTAACAACCCAGAGAAGTCAAATAGTTTTGGAACTTCAATTCTTTCAGAATGTACCAATAGCATTAATCTTGAAAATACACATTTATTTGTAGGAATACATACCAAAGGTGTCAGTGATGCAAGAACATTTAAAGAAGTTGGAGCAGAAACTCGGTATTTATTTGGCACTGCCCAGTTACAAACATAGGTTTATATAGGTACTCCCCAGTACATCTGGACCTTAAAGTAAGCATCACTGATTTGAAACCAAGGAGATAAAGAGCTTGAGAAATGGCAATGCTTACCCTTGTTCTACACTGGTGTTTGGCCTCTGTCCAGAAACCGACTCCGAACTGTCAGTTAGAGATGGCACCACAGCCAAAAACCTGCAACAGCAGTTAAAAGGAGATTACCATTAGTGTCTGACGTAGGTATCTCTTCTTAGAAATGAACACATCTGGTACAATTATTTTGTTCTGAGCAGCTGTATAACGTCTTCAACAAAACCAGAACATCCCTTCTCTCCCTACGCCCACACTAGCTGTCACAGCTCCCATACTGACCACATGCAGCAAGTTTAGCATACAGGCATTAGCGCTTCCTAGTGGCTCTTTGGTGCCATACTACGTTTGTTCCAGAGTTATGGACTGTCTCACACCAATCACTTGCAATCTTATTAGCAGATCACTGCAGGCTCAAATATGACTCAAGACAGATACTTGTAAATAATCACATTAAACATTCTAACAAGTTATTTTACAATACCTCTGATAAACTTTATTTCTGACCCCTTTTTGGAAAGCTAGAAGATAGTTTCGTCCGTCTCCTGAGAAAACTTCAATTGCAATTGGCTGAAAACAAACAAAACAAATAGGTCACCACTAACACATCTGCTTGTCACCTCCAAAGGTCAGAAGTAAATCAGTTTGGCTATGTTGAGCTACACGTGACACAAAATAATCACAGTGCACACTTTGCTTAGTGTGGCCATCTGATCTATTTTCAGAACACTAAAATCTAATAATTCACCCCATTAATTAAGTCACAGTAGACCAAACGGTTCAAGATCAGATATTTAGACTTGTATTTCATCACAATGAATAGCTTTCACTTTCCAAATAATGATCTGCACCCAAGTTACCTGCAAAAGGTATCTCCTTTTATGTACTTCCTTAATATCTTCATATGCAAAAATGCTGCACGTTCTTTTGAGTTGACTTGGACCTTGCCTTGCCCCCCTTGGTATGATTGGCTCATGCATCCTGTAAATGAACATAAACAGGAAAGTGATTAAAAGAGATGCATTGTAAGAATCATTCTTTTCACTCATAAGAGAGCGCAAGCATAGAAAGAACTTGCTTCACAATAAACCACATCACGCTTAGTATCTTTTGAACACAGGCAACTGCTCCTGAGATCTTCAGCAACTTTGACATTATTTTGTAGTTGACCCCTCCAAAAATTTCATTACATATCTGCTGTTTGCCTACTAAAGACTGATGAAACTCTTTATTCATTCACTCACTTTGGAGGCAA
>PPHD01023856.1:0-12319 GCA_002909625.1 Bambusicola thoracicus
GTGCTGCAATGCATGGAGGGCATCGCTTCCCCTGAAGCAGACCAGCAGACGGGGGACAGCTGCAAACTACTCACCTCCATTAATTTTCCCACCACGAGCCCTTCTGAGCAGTAACACGTTATCATTGTGCTTTGTCTGGGATCGCCTGGTTTTGGCTCTGGGCAATGGTGTGGCCTGGCTGGGTCTTGGCAAAGCATGAGTTCTGTTTGGTAGGGCTGGGAAGATGATGCTCAGGGTGCATGCGGAGAGGAGGCAAAGTGAGCTGCACGTGAACAGCAGGGAAAACAGCAAAATCTTCCCTGGGCTGTCCCACCTGAGTTTGCTAAGCCTTAGCAAGGTCCTAGCATTGGAGATAGAGGTTAATTTGTTGATGGCTCTCAGGGACTGATGTGGGCCATGTTCTCCTTCCTTGGAAGAAATGCCTTAAATTGTTCAGAGCAACACAGAATGCAGCACCCCTGCATGTGTTGGAGCAGCCCAGTGCCAGCTACCCTGAGCCCCCGCAGTCTGGAGCTGGTGGCTGGGGCTTGTGGGCTGGGGCACTGCTGCCAGTGGCGATGGCTGTGGCTGTGAGGTCTCCTCCTGCACAGAGACTGAAGTGGCTGGGTAGGGTGGCATTTTCCAGCAGGTTTGCTTATTTGGGATGGTTCTGGGACTTGGAGGGGGAAGTCTCTGGGGGGAAAAAAGAAATCATGCAATTAACATAAACCCAATTTTCTGCAGTGTGACTGAACTGCTACAAGGCCCCCACACTAGCACTTTGTGTGTGTGTGTGTATATGTGTACATATATATATAAATATAGCACATATATGAAATGTAATTTCTAGGCATACTATGGCTTCTTAAGGAGAGTGCAGATAAGCAGCCTGGTGCTCTGCAGGGAAAACATGTGATCACAGAAAACTACAGCTCCTTTCCTTTTGCTCATGTACTTCTTACTGTTGCACTGTGTCAGCATTCGATGTACCCCAGCAGAAGAGCTGAATCCAGAGCCTAAGCAAGCAGAATTCACCAAGCAGATCCCTCCTGGCACCTCACACAGCTCCCTCTGACTTGGCTGGTGCCGTGTAAAAGTGTACAGGAGAGGAGCTGCCTAATATCTACCAGAAATAAGTAATTGGCCCGCTGTCAGACCACGTGAGTCTGTGGGCATTCTTCCATAGATCACAGTGGCTGTGGGGTGGTTCCTGCCTGGCCTGCTGACCGGACCAGCACCATCCCAGAGAAGCAGACCTGCTGGATGATGCCGCCCTCCCATGCACACAAGCAGTGCCCATTGCAATCGCAAGGTGGGGGATCCACCCCTCAGCGTGTCCTGGAGTCACTGTGGGAGTTGGCACTCGAGCGATGTTCTGGTGCCAGGAGAAGCGAGCACACGATGTTCGGGGGGAAGAGGTCAGCTCTTTTCCTGTTTAGATGTTTTTCCAAAAATGCTTGAGCATCTGAGTGGAAAAATGACTGAGAGAACCGTTTAAATTAGGAAACTGGAAATACTTCAAAACTGTAGATGCGGTTTTGGCAGCTGAAATGGGAAGCGGGATGTCAGGTAGGGCTGGGGAGTGCCCTGCTGGGCCGGCAGCTCGCAGGTCTGGCTCTCATGCTGCACGCAGGGACAGCTTGCCCAGCAGCTGCTGTCAGCCCTGTCCTAGTGTGAGGTCCAAGCAAAGGCACTGGGTGTCTCGTATCAAAGCAGTGATGCTCAGTGTGAGGTGTTCTTTGAGTTCAGGGCGTTAATATTTCCATTAGTGGGCAGTGAAAAGGATGACACTAAAACCAGAAGTTCTACAGAGTTTAAGTTAGTAGCAGACTTTGCAGTGCTAGGTTACCAGCTCTGCTCTTGACTCTTTTCCCCTTCAGCAAATCACTGAGCCTCCTTATGCCCTTCTCTAGCCATACCTTAAGTTGATGTAATGCTACTTTTAAGCCTCCTCAATTACTCCTGTGTCTGATTGCATGCAATATGCCCTGAGGGCTGTGCTCTGGTGTGTCCATTGATTTGCTGTGTGATCAGGGATGCCACCTAAAATAAGCCCTTACTGTTCAAAGGAGTTGTGCTCAGTTATGCTCGTGTTCATGCTATCCAGATTCCGCCTTTATACTCCACAGTGCAGACTTTCCAAGCAGAGTCTGCTGCTCCAACCTGACTGCTGCTACACATTAAGTATGCAGAAATTTAACGTATGCTAATGCTAGAGGGGGAAAATGCTTGAAAGTGGAAACCATTGTGCATCAAAATGTGTTTTTCAAGACTTAGCTGTTTTCTCTCTACTCTGAACTTAATGACCCCTTCCTCTGAGCTGCTGGGGAGCTGCTTTGGAGGGCTGCATCGTGCTGCTTTCCTGCAGTCACCTCCGTGTGGGAATGATGGGGCTTTCAGTCAAGGAGTGACATCTGCTCAAAGAAAGGTCTCCTGAAGGATGAGTGGCCAAAGAAGAGGTGTGTGTAGGGCCTGTTGTGTCGCTCAGATTGGCCCCAGGTTTTGAGAAGATTCTTAGCGTTTCCTCTTGTTTATAATGAACACCTCTGTTTTTCCTTAACTTTGTTAGAAGGTTTCTGTGGAATAACATGGTCAAAAAGTAAACCCTCTTTCTAAATATTTTAAGAACCTGCTGCTTAGTTTTGTGTGTTATTTGATAGCAAATACAGCTTAGAAAAGCAGCCGGGATGGGTTTGGCCCCAGAACCATTTTGGGAACATGCAAACAGAAATAAAGCTTTCCTAAAGATGTTCTTTGCAACCCCACCCTCGAGGAGTGGTCCTCTCTGGAATGATGCAGATCCGGGCAATGCTGGAAGTCGAGTGCTGAACTGTAGCTCTCCTCTGCACTCAGCAGTTACTTTTATGGTCCCTAGCGTGCCCTGGAGCCAAGGGCTGGGCTGCTGGGAGACCACGTACTGCACGGGGCGGGCAGGGAGGCAGCATCTGGCCGTGTGTCCTTGCGACCCTATGAAAAGCAATGGGTGGGGGTACAGAGGTTGAAGCACGGCCTCTGGCAGCAGCAGCAGGGTTTCACCCCTGCCCAGAGATCCTGTCTGTACACATACAGAATACAGAGCGCCCAGCTCTGAGCCTGTGTTGCAAAGGATTTAGTTCAACATCTCTGCGCAACAATTAATACAGCAGCGCTGTGAGCGGATAGTCTGAGTGCCTGCAGCAGGACTGCTGCCACGCAAGTTAGTTCCCTGAATTTGTAAAGCATTTTGTCCTCCTTGCTTATGAAACAACATGGAAATGTGTTGTCCAGTTTCTACAAACATCCTAACTTCTATATAGCACGCCCTCAAACCACTGGAGTAGTCGTCTGATTTCAGCAAAGACAAGGGTGGAGGTGGAATTGAACGGTTCCAAAAAGGAAAGCTATCAGACCTCAGCTGTATTCTGATTATTTTTTTATTTGCTTCCTTTTCATTGCTTCTTTATATATACAGAGACATAAATAATGTTAAATTCCAGATCACCCATGGGTCTGAAATCTAGCTGAAACAAGGACTCCTGCCAGGTTTTGCAAACATGAAAGAAAAATAGCTCATCCATAATAAATGCTCCCCCTGACCTATGTGATCCCTTTGCGTTTAAGGTCAACTATCTCTGAGAGGAGGGGGGAAAAAAAAGATGAAGGATATGCAGAGAGTCAGCTGCAATAACAAAGCCAAACCTCTGCATGAAGGTCTTCCCATCAGGATTTTGATTTTCAGACTGTTCACAGCTGCCAGTACTTTTTTTTTCTTTGGCCTGGATAACATAAATACCGGGCTGTGTAGTGCTGTTCCTACGCTGGTGTAAATCGAGGTCAGAGCTTAGACCTTGACTTTTGAACATACACACGTTTTATCCCCGGGATCTCAGTGGGACGGCATGTGGTGTAAAATTAATCACAGGTATAAATCTATGCAAGGCTTCTTCCCGCTTCTGTGAACTTGACTTCAGGTGACCTCAGAGTAGTGCCTCTGGAATTCAGTTTGTGCAACACAGGCAGATTTTGGCTTGGTGCTCTCTGCTGTACCCATGATAGGGGCCGAGAGCGGCTGTTTGGTTACAAACAGATTCAGTCTGAAATTCTTCCAGTTTTCTTTTTCTTAGCAATACGTTTCTCTGTCCTGCCAGAGAAAATGCCTGTGGGTTTTGTAATCAGTTTATTCTGCTGCTCATGCAGTTGGAAGGGCTGAAGGAGGTGTCCTTTTTTGCAGGTATCTTCACCTTTATATTATTTCCTTTCTCCAAGGCTGTACCCCCATAGAATCATAGAACCACAAGGTTGGAAAGGACCTACAAGATGATCCAGTCCAATCGTCATTGGTCATGATTCAGAGCAGGAGCAGTGAGTAATTCAGATATGGTATGAGTATGCTAGAGATGTAGTATTGTATAGTGGCCAATTAGAAATGTTGATGATGATGATTACAAGAAGGTGCTGAAAAGCAAGTCAGAGAGGACTAGCTGGTTCAGAAGACAGCAGAAGGAATGAGGCACTGTTTTAAGGTCTGCAGCCATTTTCTGCATGTATGATTTAAGCTTTTCTTCACAGAATCATTGACTGATGGAGGTTAGAAGGGACATCTGTGTCCTCTGGCCCAGCCCCTCTCCAGTAGTGCTGCCCAGTGCAGATGCCCAGGTCCATGTCCAGGTAGCTTTTGAAGCTCCTCAAAGGAGGAGAGTCTGGAAGCTCTCTGGGCAACTATGCCAGTTCTCCATTGTTTGCATAGCAGATAATTGCTTCCTGATGGTCAGACAGAGCCTCCTCTGCTTCAGTTTGTGCCTGTCACCTTTTGTCTTGTCATTAGGCACCACTGGAAAGAGTCTGTCTCTCTCCTCTTTGTACTCTCCCTTCTTCAGGTATTTGTGTGGGTAGATGAGATGCCCCTGAGCCTTCCCTGGGCTGGACAGTCCCAATTCCCTTTGCTTTTCCTCACATGGGAAACATTGCAGTCCCTTCATCTTAGCAACCTTTTGCTGAAGTATTTCCCATAGTTCCATGGTCTCCTTGGGGAATCCAGAACTGGATGTGGTTGTTTCATCATTGAAGCTTTACCAAGTTGGTCAAGCATGAGTTGTTGGTGATTCCAAGCTGTCTACTTGTGATGGTTTTCCTGTGGCTTATATGTCTGGAAATGGTTTCCAGGAGTAGCTGCTTCATCACCTTCCCTCTCCAATTTGAGGCGGACTGGCCTTGTGGGGCACTTCTCCCAGTCACAGTGGTTGGTCAGAGGTTGTTGGATTACCGCACTGACAACAGCCAGCTCTTCTTGAATCTGTGGGCTCATCCTTCAGGGCCCATGGACAGGGACTGCTCCTTGTGGCCAGTGTGTCTGTGCCTCCTCCTGCTGCTCCTTGGAGAGGGGTTTTGTTTCCTCTAAGGAGTATGCAGCCCTGTGATGCTCACTGCTGTGTTGAGGAGAGGAAGGAAAAAATAGCTGAATTCCTCTTGGTTCTTAAAATAAACTTGGAAAAACCTTTGAACTTCCTGTGCTGGAGGAATATGTTTGCATGTTATTTTCATTACGTTTCTCTTCCTGAGAGTGTGAGAAAGGTGGCAGTGTGGGTGCAGGGAGGGGAGCTGGGGAGCGGTGTGACTGTCCCATGTCAAGAACATAGGATGTGTGTCAGTGTGCAGCCGGGTTGTAAATGGCTTCAGGTACGCAATTCAGCTTTGATGCATATAATTTTATCATTAGAAAACAAATCCAAGGGGAAAATGGAACTTTGCAAAAAAACAAACAAAAAAAATGCTTTTGTTTTTAATTAATTTCATTTTCAGAGTATTATCTACTGGAAATATATAGCTGATTCTACTGGCCTTTAAAACTACTCTTTCCTTTGAGATAATCTGGTGCTGACCTTAGAATGTGGCGCAAGGTCTATCTATTCCAAGAAATTATTGAAGGGTTAAGGAAAGGAATTATTTAGTGTAATGCATTTTATATACAGTTCATGATACAGTAATATAGTGGAAAAAACCCTCATTTTCTGTACTATGTTACCTCCGCTCTCAGTTCCAGGACATTGGTGCTTGTGCACTTCTGGGTGGACAGCAGGATTCTGCAGCAGCTGTTTTCTAAGGCTGCACCATCACACCTCACACTTTGGTATCCATCTGCAGTCAGGATAGTCAGAAGCAACAAAGCTGCTTGGAAGAAAAAAGGCAACACATAAGGAATAGCAAAGAGGAGGTTAGCTGGGTGCCTAAATTAAAGTGTATGGCTTGATTAAATGGCCTTAGCCGTCTGCTCTGAGGCTGTACTGCTAGGAGGTCTCATGGGTCTCATCACCAGGTACTTGTAATAATGTCACTATTTCCAGGACTCTTAACACAAGCAGCATGACAGGGGAGGAATTGCTAAGGGTGGCTGACTGCGGATAATGGATAGTAGGATGAAATTGAGAGGAAAAACTTAATTGGAATTAACTAGCTGAGAAAAGCCTCTTGATCTGTCAGACAGTGAGATTGCCTCCCAGGAGCAATGGGATAGTCCCAACCACGTGGGCATTTAAAGCCAGCCTAATGTGTGTGATTCCCTGAGTTAACTGGAGTATCTCAATAATTGGAGCTGACACAAAGATTTATCTCCTTTGATTGACTCCCTTTCACGGAGGCTCATCTCTTTGTGGTAGGGCGCAGAGCTTTCAGGGCAGCTGTTTGCACTTAAACTGCCAGAAGCTGACAATACGTATCCATTTCAGCTCTTGGAATGCCTTCTTTGAGAAAACACTTAAATCGCTGAAATAGACAGTGCTAATCAGTCTGCAGGAAAATGGAGCATCTTTACCTGGGGCTCTGTGCCATAAATCTTCTTGTGGCAACGCTCAGTTATCATAGGACACTAGAAAGCCATTTAGGTGCATTACTGCCAAATGCCCAATCAACCTGAAAAATTGGGCTGATTTTGGCCAAGGCCATAAAAGGAAAAGGTGTTTTGCCAAATGTACAAAAACAAATGACTCGTATTTTGGCGGAAGGTACCATTTGCAATAGAGAGATTAATCACGCTGAGATGATGGAAGTGATACCCCGTGCTGATTTGCAACAAGCCAATGTACTGCAGCAGGTTGGCCCTGAAGGGTGAGTTGTGCAAGGAGGTTTTGTGCTCAGCTGTGTGACCTTGGCCAGCAGCAGCTTCTGCTCACTTGCTTTGCCCTCAGTCAGCACAGCTCTCCAGATCAGCGCCTTCTCCACTACCTCGGTGCTTTTCGCAGGGTGCTGGTTTGTGAATGAGGTTTATAAGATACGCCCTAATCCATCAAGTTGGATAAGGAGGAAAAAGCTATTGCTATCAAAGATGACATCGGCTTGGAATGTTTGCTAACTGCTGTGCTTCAGGTCACAGCTGGTGGCTGTCTGTTGATGTTTGCAGGGTTGTAGGATGACTGACTCAGCATGACTTCCCAGCTTAGAGGTACAGCCTCTCAGAAGTGCACCGGCCTGTAAGCATGCATTTCCGTGGTGAAAATTGCCTTTTGTTTGTTTGTTTTCTGGAATGCTGTCGGATATTGCACTGTGAGGGTAATGCTACAATTTACTTTTAAAGAGTGAATGGTTTTAAAGGAACTTGCATTTCACCGGGGCATCCTGCTTCAAGCTATTCCTCCTGTAATGAGAAGGTTGGGTTAAATATATCTGTGCGAGCCCAGGGATAAAGAGTTCAAAATTTAAAGGGAAAATTAAGGCGGAGAGCTGGTGGGAAAAATGGGACAGACAGAAGTTATTTAAAGATAGAGGGGGAAAAAAAAAAAAGAAAGAAAAGTTAAAAATACCCTGTGAGAATCTTAGGCTTTGGGAAGTATCTGCAGAGCTGGTTTTGCTTCCAGCCCACCGTTCCCAGGCTGTTTTCTCTACGCTTGTTCTCTTTCAAAGAGTCCTTGAGGGGCGCTGGCCTGAAACTGCTTCCCTTGTGTCACAATGCAGATAAATCGTCACTTTGCATGTTGTGTGAGAGTGCAAGTAAATAAATATCAGTCTTTTGTTAAATCCAGCTAGACTGCTCGGCTTTCGGTCGTGTCAGCCCTGGATTTCCCGTCTGAACTCGACACAGTGCAGAGATGGATTTCCTTTGATATGTTCCTGAGTAACTCACCATTTAATTTAACTGAACAGTTCCTTGTTCTCCTGTTCTGGAATGATGGATTGTGAAATACACTCCTTTAAATTAATCCGGGCACTTGACTTCCGCCAGCAGAGTGATCTTTCTCAGCGGTATGCTAAGTATGCTTTTAAAGAGCATGCTGAATATGAATGCTATGCACTTGGTCGATGATTTAAGCATGTACACTTTCCAGACTTCACAGAAATAACAAATATGGCTTAGCAGCATTTTTTATAACCTTTCAGAAGTGATCATTCAAGTAACTTCAAAGGGACTTGAATGGATTTCTAAATATGATGATACAAGTGAGGGTGCCTCCCCTCTCATCAAAATGCCATCAGTTGGAAATGTGGCTGAACAAAGCTAGTAAGACTTCTGATTGCAGGGCTTTCATAGATCATCCAGAAAGCTTTATATTGGAGCCATTAATGGTAAAATATTTAATGTGTGTGCAGTCACTGCTTACGCTGGCACAGTGCTGCAAGGGAACAGTGCCCATTTGCTTTTTCCCTTTTACTGTTCTTTCTTAAAGATGAAGTGGGGTATTCCTGGGAGAAGGAAAGGGGTGTAGGAATACTGTGTATTTCCATACTGTATCCTTTATAAGAACAGCGAGAGTTTATAGTGAAGTGGAGTAAATAATACTGATATAAACCAACCTATCAGCTTCTACCAGCCTGGATGCTCCCGTGCTCTGATACCAGAGGTAAGGACTGTCTGTGTCACAGCAAGGGGTTGCACACCATGTCCTGGGGCCAGCTGGAACTCAGCAGCTTTAGCCACTCTTGAACGTGGGAAAACATGACAACTGCTTGTGTTACTGAGCTATGCCACAGCATTTTCTGGGCAAAGGTAACTGACAGTGAACTTTTGGCAACACATGAACTGCAGTACGTACTTGTCTACCACTCTATTCGAGGTGGGTTTGTGCCTATGGAAAATGATGCATCATTTGGGGGTTGAAACTAGACGATCATTGTGGTCCTTTAACCCAGACCATTCTATGATTCTATGTTTACTTTGTGTATAGTAGAATTTGAAATCAGAAGGCCTGACTTCTTTTACTTCACTGCCAGTGGTGGTAGACATAGAGATGGTATCTTTGCAGAACAGACTTACTGAGAAAGGTTTGTGTTGTACAAAACACACTAAGTTAATATTTTGGACAAAGTGAGAACATGCACTTGTAAACATCCTGGTACTGTCAGGATAATGTGTGTTTTTCTTGATCTTTTTAAAGACTTTTACAGATGGAATGTAAACTTGCTTCCTTGACTAGGTAGATGAGGTGCCTTCCAAATCTTACTCTATACCAGCCTATGATGTTTGTAATGCCACAAGTAACTTTTGTGTGTATCTGGTAATCAGGAGAAATGACACATATATTTTCTATGATTCTAAGTTAATCAGCTTTATTTGTCTCATTGCTTAAAAATCAACTGAAGAAACAAAGCCTGCTCCTTTTTGTCAGCAGTCTCCCAGGACAACACGTATGACCTGCCAACTCCATGTCTTGAAACAGCCCACACAGACAACCCATCTAAGGAAAAATTATTTGGTTCAAGAATTGTGTCGTGCCTGGGCACAAATAAGACCATAACCTCCTGTCATGATTAGGCTGGCACTGAGCTTTAGTTCAGTCTTAAGGAAGGACTGAATAATACTGAAATCTGAAGGCAGCTGAGGTAAAACATGATTTTTTGATCCGAAATGCTTTTGTTAATGGGTTTCAGTTGTTTGGGAGTTTTAGCATCAGTATTTCTTCTCTGAGCATCATCCTCAAATCCGGAACGTGAAATGTTCTTTTGAGTTTGGAAAGTCTATATAGACAAAGTAGTTTAATAACCACAATGAAAGGCTTTGAAGTCTTCAAGCCTTACAGACTCTGTTTATTTCTGGTGGAGTCTGGATGGTGGATGCATTTTATACCTGTCAGTTGGTAGTGGGCACCTTGTGATCAACTGCAGGTGTTATGGAGAATGCAGTACATCTTTGATGTACTTAAATGATACTTAAAATCCAGTGGGGCATTTGTCTTGTCTCCATGATGCTGTGTGAGACAGCACTAAGGCTCAGGTGGTCACCAGACCTATGCCTGGATCTGGCAATGGTTTGTCAGCCAGAACAGATGCTGACAGCCCTGCCAGGAGAGGAGCTGGGAAAGGACCTTGCCAGCCATCCCAGAACCAAAGCTGACTGCTGGTGGCTTCAGTACCGGCTTCAGGTTCTTTGTTATCTCCTAAAATGAAAATCACAACTAAACCACGACAAAGGTTCGGTGCCTCAGGCAGTTGCTCTTTAAGCATTTAGCTTGTCTCACATGGGATTTGCTGCTTGGAGCACTAAAGAGCTGGGATGTTTGCCAAGGGCTTTAAGCTGATGTGAGCTACAGCCACTTCATAAGCTGTTTTGGTGCTGCGCCCGCTTTAGGCCAACCCAGCTCGAGGAGTCTTGACATTTCTGGATGTCTTCTAACCGTGTAATGCTGATAGAAATGTTGTTTAAAGACTTGTGGGTTATTTAAACACAGTGCGTCAAATAAGCAGCCCTGTGATGCCCAACAGCTGGGGGAGACGAGCGCTTTGGGGAAGGAAGAGGTCAGCACGAGTTATGCACAGAGCTTAAACTCTGACAAGAGACATGTTGGATCTGCAGAACAGAGAGCAGAGCTGGGAGTGCAGTGCTAAAATGTTAGATGTTTAAGTTGTTAGGAAAGCTGCAGTGGACTGTGTACTCTTATTTGAGTAAGTGCTTAGCAAAGAGATTTAAACTGGCTACAAGGCATGGCTGAGATACGTTAGTGTGTAGTAGAGTCTACCATCACATTTGAATGTAGCTTTATGTTGCCTTTATGTTTATTTGAAGCCACCTTCAGACCTGTTGTAGGAACAGGGTGTGTGGTTAGGGAACCAGTGCCATTGTAGCAATGCTTTTCCACTTATACGGAAATGCTCCAAAGAAAGTTATCCTAAAGCAATGAGAACATTGACCCCTTTCTTGACTCTCATCACAATCTGTATGGTGGCTGCAACTGGAGACCCTCTGTCTGCTTTGTACATTTGGAAAATGGATTTACAAGTTGTTACTGCAATTTCACAGTTGGCTTTTCATGTTCTGATTGCAGTCTCCTTTTTTTCCCCCCTCCTTTTCCTGTGTGCATTGGTTGCTTTATTTGTGTTCTCTTTTGATGTCCTCTTCACATTCACAGTTTCTGAACTGGAAAGCCAAAATGCATCTCTGCTTCTCTGACACCCAGGGAATATACGTGTGTGTGTATGTGTATATATGTGTGTGTATGTGTATATAGGTGTGTATGTATGTGTGTGTGTGTATATATATATATCAGAAAAGAATGCTGTTTTCTAGAAAGGCCTCAAAGATTTCAAAGTTGTCTATTGATGGTGAGCTTGATCCAGAAAAACAGCAAATAACATGAATTATATCATAAAATCAGTTCCTGGTCAGTAATGACAGATTTGGCTGGGATTAACCACTACTCTTTTTTATTTCTTTCTTGTTGATGCATTCTTGGAATAGATTGGCAAACAAACATCAAATACCATTGGAAACAGTTTCAGCCTATGGGGAGAATGCAAGCTGATCAGTCACTAATGAACAAACGTCAGCTGTTCATAGAGACCAGCGCATTTCCTAGCTGTAAGGAGGAGCTGATGGACGCAGGTTATTAATCTGAGCAAAACTGTGGGCTCTCAAATTCTTGCTAATAACAGAGTAAGGATGTGAACGTGGCCAAACCGAACTGCTGTAGAGAATTCAAGCAAGTATTTACTAAATGTCTTTAGTCTGTGTTCTGTCAGGATTTCATTCAGGTTTTACTAGTTTAATAAGCAATTTCATCAATTATAACTGAAGTTTCTCTACTCCTGTGGTTCCTATTCATGAGAACCACTGTACTCAGCTCCCCTGTCAGGGGATTACAAGTTCCTTTGCACCATGTTGCCCATTGGTGGCAACCCCCCACTAGCGGTAATAATGCTGCACCACTGATTCCAAAGCACTGATATTTGAGTGTTGTCTTAACTCTGATATTTGCTTAGATGGAAAAGGAAGTTGTTCATGGAAACCAGATGATGTCACAGTGACTCTTCAGCCTTTGTCTGTGGGAAAATACTTTTCAGTCACTGGATTTTCTTTGTTTGGAAGTTCTTGGTTTAGTTAGACTTATTAATTTTGTCTGATTACTACCTACATTAACTCATCATGTTTGCTAACTTTCTT
>PPHD01023858.1:0-12319 GCA_002909625.1 Bambusicola thoracicus
TGCAGATACAACACTAATCTCTGCTAACACTTCATAGCCATCTATAATACTGCCACAAAGATTATTTTCCTAATCTGTCACTGTGACATGGCCACACATCACAGTCTCCAAAGCTTTGCACCACTCCACAGATTTCCACTCTCTGCCCAACATGTATGGACTGTTTTTACTTTCACAGCCCAGCTTGCTTAATTTTTTCCCCTAATTACTAAGAGGTCACCTCTGATCCTCCAATGATTTACTGTACTAGCCCTAAAGAGCTAATAGTTCACTAAATTCCACAACACTTGTCTTGGCATTTTTCTCCAATTTCATTTAAGCTATAAACTGTAAGGCAAAAAGACCAGTATCATCTTCTACATGTGAACTTCTATAACTCCTTTTGATGAAAACACTTTCTTCACTCTCAGAAATCAAGCACATTGAGAACTATACATTCAAAATTCTACATGTGCATACACTTTTCTTTTTAATACATATATGTATGATCACTAAGTTATAACTGAATGCCTCTGCTCCTAACAGCTGGGACTTAGGAATGCAAACAAATGTGCAGGGAAATTGTCTCTCTGCTGCCGCCTACATTTAATTACTCTTCACCATGAATCTATCATACTGCGTAATCTCAGTACATACGAAAAGACAATGCCATCTTTAGCTGGCAATAAAACAACTCTCAAGGGCTTTAGCAAGGCTTTCAAACCTTCTCCAAGCTTGAAGAGAACAAAAGACTAGCTAGCTTTACTGACTGACTTATGTCACATTAACACGATTTTCCCGGAAACTTTTTAGTAGTGGCATTTTTCAGGCATGCAGCAGGTCAGATTGAGAAAAAGCAGTGCAGTGGTAGGTCTTAGAGTAGCTTAGGTAGCTCTTAGAGTCCACACCTAGCTCTACGAATGAATCCCTATGTGGCCTTCCTTTCACATGTAACACATTTGTGATTAATTTGCTGCATATGTAAAACAGGTATAACGGTGACCATCTGAACTTATCTCATCCTACACTTCAAACCATGGTTTCCAGGTGGCCACTTCTGCCCAAATTGCATTCACCCTTTCTTTCAAAGGCACAGACACAGGCTCCAAAGTTGATCGCCACCTCACTTTTGTTTACTTTCACAGAGGGATGCTTCTTTTCTGAAAGCATCTGTGCAAGCCAGAACTGCTGCACTCTACATTGCCAGTATAGTGTTGCAAAATCTAACACATCTCATCTCTACTGCATGATTTTATGGCCCTGATTCATTTTTCACATACTCACTGAATAGAAACATTGTTTTCCTCACAGCACCTGCAAAGCTGTTCAGTTAAATGTAACTGTTCGATACCTGTAAGGTCCTAATCACTGCCAAAACATCAGTCCATTCCATTTTTATATGGCCCTCAGTGCAAAAAAAGAAAAAAAACAAAAACCAAACCAAAACAAAAAACACTGTATGTGCACTTATTACAAAGAAGGAATTGACAACACCACCTCTAGGTCACAGCCTCATCGTTTAACAAACAAGATATCTGTCACCAAAAGCATACTTGAAGAAAGAATATTCATAATCAAATGAGGGCAAAGGGAAGACAGCCATTTTTGATTAAAGAAAATCACAGAACAACTAGAGTTGGGATGGATCTTGGAAAAAAAAAACAAAAACAACAGAACAATCTAGTTCCAATGCCCTATCGTATGCAGGGTTGCCATCCACCACATTAAGCTGCCCAGGAGCCCATCCAACCATGCCTTAAACACATCCAGGGATAGATCTCTGGGTAACTTGATCCATCACCTCACCACCCTTTAAATAAAAAAAATTTCTTCCTAGTATCTAACAAGTTTACCCTCTTTAATTTAAAGCCATTCTCCCTTGTCCTATTGCTATCAGACTGTGCAAAATTTAGTCTCTCTCCTGTTTATAAACTCACTTCAAGTACAAAAAGACTGCATTGAGATCTCCCCAGGCTCTCTCTTCTCTAATCTGAAGAAGCTCATTTTCTTCAGCCTTTCTTTTTAAAAGAGGTGCTCCCATCCTCTGATCATATTTGTGGTGCCCCTTTGGACCCATTTCACATCTTTATTTTGTTGGGTGCCCCAGGCTTGGACAGGCAAGGATAGTAGAGAGGATAAATCCCCTCCCTTCCCCTTCTAGCCACCTCTCTTTTGAGGCAGCCCAGGATGCAGTTACCCTTCCAGGCTGGAAGCACGTGCTACAGGCTCATATTCAGCTTTTCATCCACCAGAACCTCTAGATCCCTCTCTTCATGGTTACTCTCAATGCATTCTTCTCCCAGTTTGCACACATGGCTGGGACTGCCTTGACTCAAGAGTAACCTCTCTGCACTTAACCCTGTTGAACCTCATTAGGTTCTTGTGAGTCCACTTTTCATGCCTGTCCAAATCCCTCTGGATGGCATCCCTTTCTTCTATTGTGTCAACTGAACCACTCAGCTAAGTGTCATCTCCAAATTTGCTGAGGGTGCACTTGATCCTACTGTATGTGTCATTGATAAACATGTGTAAGAGCACAGGTCTCGAGATGGGTCCCTGGAAGACACACACCAGTCATGACTGGACTTCACCTGAACATAGAGCCATTGACCATAACCTTCTGGCTGCAGCCATACAACCACCTTTTTACCCACCGAATAGTCCAACTTCCAAAACCATATGCTTCCACTTTCCAAATACGATAGAAAGCAGCTTAGCAACCATATCAGCCAGTTCTTCCAGGATCCTGAGATGCATGCCACCTGGCCCCATAGACTTGGACACATTCAGTCTCATGAGGCAGTCTGTTCTCCTACAGTAGGAGGCTGAAGGTGACAGTTTCCTGGATTACATTGTTACCAGTGACAAGACACAGCACCAGAGTTTAAATAGCAGTCCATGGAGTGGTGACCTGTGAATTCTCCACTGAGGAAAGTTCAAAGAGTAGTGAGAGAAGAGCTAGAGACACAAAGTTGTGTAAAGCAAGATTCAACAAACAAAATGAATGAAATATAAAGAAAACACTAAAACAAAACTCTAAAGGGAAAGAGAAAAAGCAACCCACTGACAGATATCAAATTCATTGTTATGAAAAATAATAGTTACACCAGCTCACAAAGAATAACCTAACAGTTTATCTTCAAAGATGTTCAGCTAACCTCAGGCCATCTGTAAGTGTATCACTATGAAAGCCTCATTTAACTGCTGCTTGACACTTCTCTGCCTCCCTCTATAATGCTGCTAATTACCAATATGAAAAATATCCTCTGTATTTCCCCCATTTTGTTATTATGCTGTCAAACTCGCCTGATTTATTTGATGGCATAATCCAGTGTTTGAGATTTGACAAATGTTTCTGCAATATGAAATTACAAAGTGAAATGATACTGTCAAGCAACTTCTAAATGAGAACTACATTACAAGAATCAAAGCCCCAATGAGGGATAAGTCAAAGGGAAACAACGGATTCTTTTAGTACATTAAAGACTATTAATGAGGGGACTTCCTCCTAGTATTGATGCTTGACAATTCCCATTAAAATAACTTATTTCAAGCTATTATAATTTCAAAATCAAAAGCATTTATAAGTTTCTCATGCTACATGTCTGCCTTGCATTGCTTGCTTCGTTAAATTTCAGCACCAACAAAATCTCAGTTCCTTCAATACTGTTCCTCTCTGGAGTCAGGAATAGTCTCTGCCACTTCCTAGACCACCTTCTGTACTTCAAACAAATATCTGTGAGAGCAACTCATACAATTAATTATCTCAATTCACTTTCGTGATTACTTAACACACAGAACAGCATGAACAATCTTGGGATTGTTTGTGGAATGAGGTGGCGTCTTTTGTTAAATGAAACTTGTATGGTAAGAGAAAAGGAAATTATGGAGACCATATAAGCCCTTTCCTCACATCCCAAAGGAGGAAAATGCTGGTTTACTACTGCTTTTGGGAAGAAAATTTCATTTTCCCAGAAGCTTGCTGGCATCTGTCTCCTAGATAGCAAGAGTTACTCCCATACAAATCCTGCCTTGATCTTCAGGACAACATGGCCAAAACAAAAAATAATGCTACTCTCATTAGTTACTACGCTAGCTCAAGTAGCAAAAAGAAGTGCTGTTATGACTAAAATTCCAGTCCTATTATGACCTGGACACATCCATGCTACATCCCATGATAGAACCTCAGAGCTTTTTTAGTTTGCTTTGGTTAAAGCTAAGGAAGTCATGCACACAAAACGGTTAATTTTGTATAGTAAGTACTTAAAAGAGTCCTGTATTCAAACTCAGTAAATAGATTTTACTCATTTTCAACTTACCCTATAGACCCTAGGATGTGATTTGCAGTACAGTGCGTTCACAGATACAACTGAAAACAACAGGAGCTTTGCTTGAATAGAGGAGATACCATCATGTACTAGAAGAGTTGCATAATTTATCCCCAAATTCATGGACATTTTTTGCTTTAAAATTTCCTAGCTCTAATAATGGTCCTTCAATACAGCTGTGTGTGCACTGACGGTGAGAGTAGAGGTGGAGATATTATGTTAACAGGTGTGGTTTTGACTCATGAGAGTAAGGATACACTGGTATCCTTGCAAATATCAGTACATAACACTGAAGTATTATTCCGTCTATACTGTCATTATTAATTTCTAAACATGAACAAACTTTGTCCCAGATAGATTATAATTTCCATAAAGAGAAACTAGATTATAACAACGAATAATAACATTGCATCGATATGCAAAGACGACAAATCTCAACAGTGCTATGCGATGTCTTGCAGAATGACCTTGCATCATGCTCTTAAGTCAATAATGATGGCAATGGCACAGTGGGTGTAAGACTGAACCTTAATGTTGAATCAATAATCACTACACTGGGTCTCAGCAATGAATCAGTCAGAGATCGTTTTGCACTGTGACACTGGATCACCTTGCATGATACTGCAAGGTCACTTGACATCAGTTCAGGAGTACCATGCCATGATATTGTATGAGCATACAGAGATGCTTTCCTGTGACAGCAAATCGGTATAGAGGAATGCTACATGACTGCCATGACATTAATGTTGATGAGAGTACTTGCATGTCACAAGGCCACTTAATTTTTTTTTCTTCACAGGACAAATTCAAATGAGCATGAGTTGTAAATGGGCAAAGTTTTGCTAACAACAGCAAAGGCATCTCTTTTCCCAAGACTGTCCTTTCATATTTTTTTCCTCCAACTTGCATGGACAGCAGGTACTTCATTCTACTACACTTTTTAACTGCTCAGCCATTTGACTGAATGTGATTGACCTCACTACAACCCGTAGAGAGTAACAAGATTCAAAAGGAAACCACTGTGACAGGGAAATGGCCCAATTATGCTGAGTCTGGCTTTTTCCCTAGAAAAACAGATTCAAAGCATAACACATCAAGACACAGGAGAAAGCAGGCATCCAGTGACTGCAATTGAAGAACAAAAAGATGGCAATTATTTTAATCATCTTCCAAGAGGTGGCAATAGCGTTTCTTATAATTGCAATGAAAAGCAGAAATGTCAATAGTTTCAACCAGCTTTTCTTTCTAGATGGAGCCTGAATCAGCTCTTCATTTAGGCTACCCAAACATCAACTACTTCCCATTAAGCTGTAGTCGAATCAGCCTGTTTTGGACATAACTCAGCTTAGATGGAATTTTTGAATAATAATTGCTGTAAATTCACATCACTTTTCTGGGGTGAACTTGTTTTGAGTTGTTGATATTATTTCCCACATACATTCCTTTTCTTTCCTTTTATTTGTTACTAGAGATGATTGTTGCTGAAATAGATTTTCTGATCTCCATTCCATTGGGTTCTATACTTAAGCATAACAGAGGTTTGTTATATCAGTGTAATCAAATATAACAGTTGTTTTTAAAACAATAGAGAAACAACCAAGTAAGACTAAACGGCAGATGACAGCAATTTCTTTTTCTTTTTCCCTCCTTTCCACTGCAAATGGAGTAGTTTTCAGTGTAGACTCTGTAGTCCTCTGTCTTCTCCCTCTAAGCTGTGTAATAGGTGCATACTGGGTTCGAATAAGGGTCTTCTGCCTAAGATTTCAGTTTGAAACCAGCATGCAAGCTAGTTAAGGTAGTAAGGAACGTAATTAAATGGTGAGACTCTGTAGATGAGGTATGTGGTTGGCCTTCATGATTTTGAAGGTCTTTTCTAACCTAGATGATTCTATAACTGTAGTGAATGTTTTGAAGAATATTCAGCTCAGCCAGAGAGCAAAAAACAGTAGTCAGGAAGAAAAGAGCTCTGTGCAACAGTTTGTCTTGGGCTGGACAAGGGAGTTGAATGGAAAGATTTGTACTCAATGCACTACATCCGCTCTCTTGCTGCATACAGACATTCGGATTCCAGGATGAGTCATCTCCTACCTTTTCTCATTTACACAAATGCTGTGGCACTACAGGTGGACTGATCCAAAAAGCTGATGTAATACAAGTGTGCATAATGAAGTTGGCACAAAACAGTGAATTTTAAATAGCATTTTGCTCAGTCTCCCAGTACTGTGAATAACCTGGAGATCCCAGCACATCATTTCATCTTTCATTTTGACAGTTCAGTGTATCCCACCCCAAGAGCTTGACCTGAAAATGTAGACACATTTTAAATGAAACAGAAGGTTAATTACAAAGGCTGAAGCCATTAAACGAAGGCTTATCAAATATTAATCAGTTTGTCCACTGTTCCCCCATCAAAAAGTATTTATAAGACAGTGACAGGTTTTTAGGGTTGATGATATCTCTTAGCAAATGTGTTTATTACCTGGTTTATGATTAGACTCCACTAGCAAAGTAGGAAGATATCAAATGCAATTTCGGACAAGGTGCTTCCTCAAAAAAAGTTCAGGTGCCCTCCCAGTTTCAGTGGGTTCCGGTTCTGTATCTAATTCACTGGGGCTTACCAATGAAGAAGCACCGAAGCACATGGGCTGCAAGTTTTTAAATAGAGTCTACAAGGTTTGTAAAGAAAAGTTGAAGCAAGCATTTGTGAAAGCAATAGACACATGCTAGGACAGTAAGTAACTGGAAAGATCTTTGCCCACAGACAGTTATTCTTGAATAATCACAATCAGTGCTGAAAGCTGTCAGAATAATAGCCTAGAAGTTCTCTTCAAAATAGGAAAGCAGAGATTCTATTAATTACTTTCACATATGTGAAAGCTATTTCCCTTGGAAAACAAATCCCTCATTGAGGAAAATGTTTAATTAAGTAGTATTAATAGAAACATGTCTTTCCAACAATTTATATTAAGATTTTATTACCATATTAAAGATTAAAACCTATTCAGATGTGAAATCATCACTTGCACAAAGTGGTAAAATTCTCCTAACTTGTTAACAGTAGAGTAAGTGTAAAAGACCTAAGAAACACAATGCAATCTGTCTTGAGTTGAAATGATGATAACTCTCTTTTCTAATTCCCGAATTCTTAATTCCTGCTGGAAGTACAATATCTTTCATTTGCCTTTTTTCAAAACTTAAATGTTTTCCATCTTATTTGTTTTTTCTTTGTGACATTACAGCCAAAATTTAATACACAATTTAGGAAATTGTAAGTTCACTACTTAACTTCAGATATCATAGCACCTATTTCCAATAAGCAGATGCACAATAGTACCATGAGTTTGCAAAATGACAATTTCCCTGCCCTCAGATCACTATAAAAATAAGCTGAACCTAAACCTAGCTAATAAAAAAAAAAACACTTTTGAGCACCATTCTTAACCTATTTCAGAGAAATCTGTTCCTTTTCATACCAGAAATCTAGAGAACAAGTTTTATCTAGTTCTGTATTTCTATAATACACTACATGTTCTAATTTTCAGCTTTTATCCTTTAGCTCTCCCTGAGGTTTCCACTGCTTGATTGTTCCATGTACCCGTAGACTATCATCCAAGGTAAAGACTTAGATAAATTTTACAGGAGATATCCAACCATCATATTAATCTTGCATATCTATTTAATCCTACTTTCAACTTTGTATAAGTTATTCCTTGCAGTTTTCTGCTGGCATTCGGGACTGTTTACACCTTAATTTCTCTATGGATAAGGTCTTAGGAAAGCCTGGCCTATTTTAGCTATTAACTTGCACTTCCTTGGTAGATATTTGAGAAATGTAACTCATGTTTCTGAATATGTAAAGTCATATGGTATACATATTCTGAGGTCTGGCCAACCAAGGACATGAGTAATACGAATCTAGCAACAAAAACTATGAAGGTTATTGCTGAGACCTTATCAATACCAAATCTTCACATCTAATATTGATGTATTCTCAAAAGAATATTCTGATCCCATCAAGAATAATCAGAGCACTTTCAGAAGAGTCAGACTATGGAGTTCATATTACTAGAATAAGGCACCTTTCTACACCTTTTAACAGTACTCCTGTATGCTGAAAGGTAATTCCAGGTCTTCTTGATGACTTAGAGGTTCTTTCAAGAAAGAAAATGAGTTCATGTCCCACAGTCTCAGCTAAATTCACCTAAAATTTGGTTTACTGTTCACCTTCATAACTACACAGTTCCTAGCAAGCAGTCTGCACTCTGTTAACAAACAGATGACATGTAAAGAGAGGCAGGAACACACAGATCGTGAGAAGGAGCACAACTCCAGCCACCATGAGACACTGTGATGAATCTTTGAAGACTAAATTTATCATCAATGAGACACAAACCTTTAGTTATCTTGGCCTATTTTCCATCCTTACTATATATATTAAAAAAACAAAAACACAGCAAAACACCTTTAGACTCACAGCCGTTTTCAATGTCAAATTTAGCCAGTGCCACACTAGGTTAGCTCAGCTTTACTAACAAGGTCCTTAAAGAAATTTTATCCTTCCATTTACATACAATTGTGCCACTAATGATTGGTGGTTGGTTGGCTCTGGTGGAATTCAAACACTCTACTAGCTGATTTTCCCCCTTTGGCAAATAAGGGACAAGGGTATCTGCTCTGCCATGGAGCACCTCCTCATCTGACAGATGTTCTCCCTGATGTTTATGACTTATCCTTTGCCCATCCTTTTCTCTCTAAGGCATTTCCTGCAATTTCTTTAATGCTGTCATGGAAGAACCATCAGCTGGGTTATTAGGCTTAGCTGTATCCTGCAGTTAGTCTGCTGGAGACAGCTGCGTCCAGCATGGGGGCAGTCCATGGCATCCTCTCTCTCAAAGGCTATTGCAGCCTCTCCTGCTGCCAACACCCTGTCACTGACACCCAATACACAGTTTTACATATATGATACTATCATGTGGCTGCACAATTCCCGCTCTTGCCTCTCCTCATTGGCATTTTGATAAGTTCCATTCACATCTATTGATATAGGGCATTGGCATCAAATTATGTTCAAAATAACCTGCTCATTTATGCTAGTTTGTAATGTTTCCTGTAACCTCTGGACTTTATACAACCAAGACTGTGTAATTTGACTGTGAAGTAGACCACAGGCTCTTCAGCCCAAGCAGTGTAAGCAAGAACAAAGTATCCATTGACTCATTTTATTTGTTCTGATTTTAAGCCAGCAGTAAGAGTAAGAACAATGAATCTCCATTTCACTCTCATGATTGACAAAAATACACTTCAAATGAAGTGAGTCAACCACTATCAGGCATATCACTAGAAAATAAAGCAGCAATCCTACAAGGGAGCACCACCTGTCAGATGAACACTGACTTGTTCACCTACAACGTTCAAGCAGCTAATCCTCTGAGCTCTAGCTAGTTCAAGTGTATGTCTGTGACCTGGCTTTGCTCTGGTGACACAGGTGACCTCCAAAATCCCCAAACAACATCCTCTATAAGCAGTTTTGGGGAAATAGCAACATACGCATCCTCCCAGGAGAAAGGTGGCTTTTGACATAGGAGTGCAAACATTACAGAATGAGAGGTGAGAAGCTTCTGTAAGAACCCAAATCCATTTTTCTCCTCCATTGTTTAAGGAAATAATTATTCAGTGAATGGTCAGTGTCCAGTGAAATCTTCATGGGTAAGTTCAAATGAGGAACTTCTTTCAGCAAGAGCTGTGTAACATGCATCATTAATTGAATGCCTTCACAGTTCCATGAACTCTGATGGAGAGATTTTGCACTCAAAATAATGCTGTAGAACTAAAAACTTGCCTCAGTAACTGCAGAATATTTAAGCCACTTAAGAATTAAAATTTTCCAATTTTTTTGAAGATCATATTTTATTCAAAGAGAGCAGTGAGAATCAGGTACCATGCACATCTCACTGTATCATTATCAAGTGTACTGCTAATCACCTGTCCCTCTGTTTCTTTGGTCATGATGTGTGTCACATCAAGATAATAGTGAGAACAATACCAAAAGATCTAATGCAATACGCAAATGAAGCTGGCAAAATAGCTCACATTTCTCTTTTCGCCTACTTCTACATTTTTAAATTAAAATTACTCTTCTATGCCTCTATAAAACTATTATTTTCTCAGCTATCATGCCAGTTCTGTAACCTACATTTTTTTGTTAAGTAAATGGAATTATTCTGCTAACAAATAGCTTTTCTGATAGGAAGGGGATAGGAACAGGACAAGTAGGAAATGCATTGGGCAGCTGCTAAGGGATGTTAAAACATGGCCAGACTAGATCAATATTGGGTGTGTGACTTCAAATTGCATGTAACAAAGTATTATCCTCTGTCCCCAAAGAGTAGCGATCATCCTTCAGTGCTGCTGCTCACATTACAAGAGATGTCTTTTCAATTATCTCAAAGGCCAGATTTACCATGCTCTATTCACAAGTTCAGAAGCCCATTAATAACTATCTCAGGAATCCTGCATATCATGTGATTTCCAGTCTGACACATATCTTATAAACTGAGCCAGTGCGTCTCCTAACATGTCAAAATATTTATCATTTTGAAGACTGACAGTTGAAAGTCAGAGGACAACCCATCTTCCTTTTAACTCTGCATTACCACTGAACACAGTTGCCACTGAAAGTTGTACAAATGGGCAAACAAGAGTTGCATATACAAAGTACTAATGTCACAGAATCATAGAATTACTCAGGTTGGAAGGGACCTCAAGGATCATCAAGTCATGACACAGGACAACATGCTGGAAGGGAACCTAAAGCTTTTGGTTAAGAGTTCTTTAAATTGACCACATAACTTCAGTAAAAGGATTCTGAAACAAGGACAACTGCATGCAGATGCACTCAGTGGAAGAAAGCAATTTAAAAAGGGCACAAGGGTTGAGATAAAAACAGAAAGATCACTCATCAATTACTACCATGGGCAAAACAGATCCAGTGTAGAAATACTAATATAATTTACTGCCTATTAATAACAGACTAGAGCAGCGAGAAACTAAACGCAACCTGGGAGCACCAGAGGCAGCTGCTGATCACAGAGGCCACCACTACAGTCTCCCACTACCAAAACCTTACCACAGAACCCTAGTACATCTACACGGCCAAGCATAAACCAAACATATAGTATTAAGATAGCCAAAGTAGCTTGCACATACCCATCTTGGCTCAGTTTACAACAAAGAAGCAATGCTTATCTGGTACTATAATGAAGTCAGTCCTCTTGAACACAGCTGAATACATCAAACAAATTCTGATTAGAACTCAGATCAAAAAGGATTTTAAAACCAGTTTTGTTTTAAAATCAGTTTTAAGGGAGAAAATTTTGCAATAAGATAGTCCGAACTATGTGAACAGAGTCTGAAAGAAAAAGGCAAAGTGATTGAAGATCATTTCATTTAGAAACCTTAAGGTAATTAACAATAATCATTACTGAAGAGTTATATTCAACTTGGGTTCCCACAGGTTAAGATTTAAAGAAATATTAACGAGAAACCACAACATACCTCCCGTCTGCAAATAATAGACAAGAATACAGTGTAAGGGCTTGAAAGCATCACCAACAGTAAGGATTACATTTACGCATTAAAAGATGCAGAAAAAATTCACATATGTAAGACAACAGATTTTTCGAAGTAAACAAGAGAATTACACAGTTTCACAACAGAATTTCATCATATCACAGGAAAATCTTTTCAGTATAACAGAACAGTGCACTAAAATTACTCCAGTAAAAGCCTGTCAATACTGTAAGAGCATAAAATAAAGTTAGGTCTTAGTGGTAATTAAATGTGACAGTTTTATAAAACAATCATCTGCAACAAGGTGCTGACAGTTCTCCAATCTCCATGATGATGGAGGTCACCAAGTATAAACTTAGGCACTACACAAAGAAATCTGTTCATGTTGAAATGACCTTTCCTGCCCCTGCTCTTCAGTACACTTCTGTAACACCGCCTGAAAC
>PPHD01023860.1:0-10090 GCA_002909625.1 Bambusicola thoracicus
GGCTTAATTGCTGCACCACTCCCTGTGTTTCCAGTTCAGGGGTATGGATTATCATTCCACACAAGGTAGAAAACAAGGAAGTCCATGTGCATCCTCATGCCTGTCTGCTGGGGATTGGGCCAACGGTCATTGTGTTTGCTGCACTGAATTCAGTCTCAAAATGTCCTATGAAACAAGGCGACCTTCTTAGTAAGATAAATTACTCTTAGGATTCATCTGCCTTTATCTTTAAAAAATACAATTGCCTCTTTAAATGTAAATGCAGCTTTCCACTAGAGACAGTATTGCCATGGCAACAAACACAAGAAAAATAAATGTCTTCACTCAAAATAAAGAGTGGTTTTTCCTTAAACATACTTCATTCAAAATAAAATATGCAGCTATGGAATTGATGTATACACTTCTTTTGGACTGTAAGAAAGAATATCAGCCTCTTCCTAGAAAGGTCCTCTGAGATGACTGAACACGTAATTGCTTATAGAAAAGAAATCTACTATATACTTCTTTAATAGAATACAGACTAGAGCTCTCACCTCACAGCTTGCTCTAGATGGTTTGGAATGCTACAGACTCCAGCGGAGCGCTATGCAGCCAGCAGGATCCGCCTCTGCAGAAGAGTTTACAGAACTGCAGTCTAAAATGTAATCTCTCTGAGCTAATTCATATTTCAAATCCTTGGCTGCTCAAGGTTGCTTTATAGGGCCTAGCACCAGAGAGGGTTTTATTCCAGGGGAATACAGTGGTTCAGATTTCTGCTTTCACTGAACACAGAAAACAATACATACAGGGTAGGCCTTTTATTAAAATAAGATTATTGAGCTGTATACTCTAATTTTCCCACGGATTCCTCTCTACCATTTTCTGCACCTGGTCCCCTCTGTAGAGGTCAAGGGAAGGAGACACCCCAGATGGCTACATTGTTATTTTCAAGATCTCAGCACCAGCACAGAAACAGTAAAATTTGTTTTTACATGGTTGTGTGTTCTTCTATTTCAAGCTTAAAATATCAAAGTCTATAGCAAAGATTTTCGAACACTGTAACTGTTAAAACATTCTGTGTATTTCCCCACTTCTTCCTTTCATGAATCACTTTCAGCCACTTGACTACATGGATTGTGTTTAATGGCTGCAGAGGAGAGAAAATGCCTTTGTTTGGACTTGAGTGGTGTGAGCCCTTGAGGAACTGCGGCATGTGTCTGTGGAACAGAAAGCATCTTACACGGATCTGGGACCTCTGATCTGAATAAGCCAATGGTGTACGGAGAGTAAGCCATTCCTGCTCCCTATATGGTAGGAAAGCTGTATTATCTCTGCAGATGTTTTATAGAGCTACTGTACCATGAAGTATCCTGCCTCACCCACACATCCCTGGCAGGTGAGAGCTGCTCGCCCTCAAGCTCAACGAGGTGTCTGGGCTGGATCACACTGAGAACTGTCCTGCCTGGCATCCTTCCTCAGACAGCCACGGTGACAAGGGACAGAACTGAGCACACAGACACCAGTCCTTCCCAGACGTGTCCTCCCTTAACTTAGGATCAGCCGCAGGCAGCAGTCTGTGCGACTCATACAAGGATGTGTCCTTACACAGCCTTTGGGACTGAGCATTTCTACGCTGATATTGAGAACCGTGGAAGCCGGCAGGCTGACGATGCTGCTCAGCCAGGTGCGGCAGTGCTGCACGCACGGCTGTGTCCGCGCCTCCAGAGCTGCTCCGCACAGGGCTCAGCCTGAGGCGCTGCGCTCTGACCCGGGGCCACAGCGCGGGAACACGAGGGAAAGCGCGGGCAGCGGTGGGCGGCTCGGCCCGCCCCGTGCCAAGCGGTCCCTGCGAGGAGGTGAGAAAGGAGGAGAGGCACCGTGTCACATTCCTCCCTGATCAAATTAAATTGTACCTGCTCCTATCTCCTCGTGTATCAGCATGACGACTGTTGCGCAAGGGGCGTCCTCGTTTTTCGCTCTAAAAATAGGCGGCACTTTACGGCCGCGCTCACAGGACGGGTGACGGATCCCGTCGCATCAGGCGGGGACGGCACGTTACCGCACCGAGCTCGAGGGCTGGGGGCAGGGGGACAGCCCGGCCCTGCAGGGGACTGGAGGACAAGGCCGTCCCCCCGCCCCTCAGCACAACCTCAGACCGAGGGCGGGCCGCGGGAAACCCCTCGGCGCTCGGCCTCAGCCGGCACAGTGCGCATGCGCGGTGCCGCCGGGCCCGGGCGGCGGGAGGGGCCCGAGGGGCGGGGCTGCGCGGCGCGCGGCCATTCGGGCCCGGCTCGCTGAGGGAACCCGCCGCCGCCTCCGCGGCCGCCGAGATGGTCTCCTGGATGATTTCGCGGGCTGTCGTGTGAGTGCCGGGAGCGGGCGGCGCTGCCGCGTCCGTCCGTCCGTCCCGTCCCGGGGCTTCCCACGGAGGCGGGCGGCCGCCGAGCACGGCGCGGGTTCGGCGCTGCGGGCGCAGGTGGGGCGGGGGCGGCCGGGAGCTGTGCGGAGCCGCCGCGTCTTCCCGGCTCGGAAGGGCCTCGTCGCGCCGAGCCCCTCTGCCTAAAGCGATGCCGAGCGCTGCTTCTATTCGCGGCCCTTCGCTAAGTGAGGTAGAGGGAGTGGCACGCAGCTGGCGGCGGCGGCGCGGAGGGCCCCGGAGCTCACGGCAGCGGGTGCGGGCCCCTCGGGCCGGGAGCGGTCGGCTGTCGCGGTGCGTGGTGAGCGCCGCTCGTAAATAGGTGTAAATGAAGCCGTAAGGGCGGGTTGGTAACTGTCAGCAGCGTGTGGCGGCTCTGTCTGTGCTGGCCCGGTACGCGCTGCGTTGCTCAAGTTAAGACTGCGCTGCGTGTGACTTCTTGCCGGGCTAATGAGGTGATCCTGCGCTCACAAAGTGAGCGCCTGAGTGCGAGCCAAGAGCAGCAGGAGAGTGTGACCTGGAGCAGGGGGTGACAAACAGGATTTCCTCGTGTTGTTGGTGACAAACGTTTCTCTGAATCTGCCTGGTGTCATTTCGGCTCATTTCAGCAGGATGTCTTCTCGTGTGAAGTGCATTTGTTGCTGTGGTCTCAGTACCTACACAGGTAACAGTCCCTCATCCTTCTCTCGTCCTGCTGCCCTTTATGAGACCTATCAGGTGACAAATGGCTGAACAGAGCCGTGTGTCCTGGGGCTGGTAAGGAATGATGTTGGCTGTGGGAAGAATTGCTGCCGCTCAGCATGGTCTTCCCATGGGCAGTAGAGGGAAGATGCATGCCTGTACTTTCTGTAAGTCAAACTAGCTGTTGAACCTGTTTCTGCATGGTAATATAGAAACAGCAACCAGAGAATTTCATCTTTAACCGTGCCTTAAACGTGTAAAGAAAACATTAGCGCTGCTGAGCACCTCTATTTCCAACGAGGAGGTTCTGAAGTTGCTTGTGGTGCTTTCCTCTCCCCTCTTCTTTGACATTAGTTGCTAAACAGTGTGCTTGCATTTTGAGGATTAAGTCCTCTGTGGGTCTGACCGGTATCATAGGTATTGAAGTTGATAGCTGCTCCAGTGCACAGCTCTATTGCACAGTTCTATTGCAATAAAGGACAGTGCATTACTCGGTTTGGTTTTCTGCTTGCTGTTGCTGATTCACTTCTGTGAGCTCATTATTTTTGCTGAAAAGGGAGTCTTTGATACTATTTATAAAATCTCTTCACCTTCTTGTGTTCTTGTTTCCCAGCTGCGGGACTTAAACCTTGCCAGTGCTCAGCTTCCTGGGTAGGAAGTTCAGTGCATCCAGGAGAGCGCTCATATAGCTTAGAAACTATTGTTTAACTTTGCTTAACAAAATAAAATTCACATAGAAAGGGAAGGTGTGAGGTAGCATGGAGATAGACATGGTGTGACATGAGATGTTTTTAATCAAGTAGTCTTCAGACTGTCCTCCTTGCCCTCTTTTTCTCAATATCCATTATGCCACCTTCCTCTTCTTTGCTTCCTGATACCTTTCTAGGCTGTTCCAGTGACTGTTTCTCTGACTTGTGCATCATCAGCTGGTTAGAAGTGTGCTACCTTTTCAATAAAGCCTGTAAGGAAGATGGAAGTACTGCTAACAAGTATGTAGGTGCTAAGACTGAGATTTCCTCCTCTTTTCTGTATCATTTCCATTTTTGTTTCATGTCTTTCTTTTGTATGTGACAGCCATACAGATTCTGTGCTGTTGATAGCAAGTCCAAAAAGCTCTATTAGCCTCTTTCAGGAAGAGATATTGTCTCCACGAGTGATTGGAAGGCGCAGCAGTTGGTCCAGCTGCACTGCAGCTCCTCCTCCTTTTCTGACAGACCTTCTCTTTCTCAAAGTAAAAAAAAAAAAGCCAGCAAAGTATGCGTTTGTAGGTGTGTCGCAGTGCCCTCTGAATTTTCATGCGGAGGACTTGTCCTGACGTGCACTTGCCAAGCCAACCAACTTCTGGTTCAGTCTGAGAACTTGCCATTTGGAGTTAATCAGCTAAAAATAATTTGGTTAAAGCTTGAAGGAACCAGGGAATGGAGGCAGTAGAAAATTAGAATCCTTAATTGCATGTGGATTGTCCTGAGGAGTCATCAGCGGGGTGTGGTTAAAACTCACTGCTTTGCGTTCTTTGGCAAAACTTTGCTTTAATGAACAGTTTTGCTTTCTTTCTTTTAATACTTCAGTGTACATACATTAAATATATCGTAATGATTGTGTATCTTCTGTTGAGAAGCGGAAGACGTGAAGCACGTAATTAGAAGACCTTTTCATTTTAAGGTTTATGGGGTGCTGTTCAGAGTAAGTATAGGTTGTTAGTAATTCCACTCTGGTTATTGCAACAGTTTTAAGAGGGATTACTGCAACATTTTTCCTTCTTTGCACTTGCAAAAAGCCAAGAAAAGGGTAGTCGTTTGCTTCCGAGTCTCAGAAAACTTCTGGAAGCGTTACACCTTGTCAAGTGCTCAGTCTCTGATGGTGGGAATTCTTACATTTGTGGCTGGCTGTCTTGTTATCTTGTAGCCGTGTCTGACTCAGCTGCTTTGATTGCTCCTTCTTCTCATTTAGAGGGTCTGAGCAATTGTGTACACATCAGTTGCTGAGACAGTGTATTTAGTAGTAAACACACAGCGTACTTGTCAGTCACAGCCTGGTATGGATGAGATCAGACTGTTCTCCTGTGCCAAGCGAAGATGTTATGCATCCTAAATAAAAAGGAGATGGCCATTTTGTTCTTGCAATCTGTTAAAGCAGACTGTCTGCCATAATCTGTTAAGTTTCCCCCCCCTCCTCATGTAAAAATGGAAGTTGCCCCATCTGTGTTGCTTTGCAACACTCACTCTACCCCTGTATTTAAGCGTGTTTTCCTTCAGTAAAGTTGTTTGAAAGCCTCAGCTGTCGGAAGGGTGAGCTGGAGTGGACTGCAGGAGGAAGTACTTTTCAGAGATATTTGTAGCTG
Organism: Bambusicola thoracicus; assembly: GCA_002909625.1. Classification (NCBI taxonomy): domain Eukaryota; kingdom Metazoa; phylum Chordata; class Aves; order Galliformes; family Phasianidae; genus Bambusicola; species Bambusicola thoracicus. The sequence continues at coordinate 5,418 of PPHD01023860.1, forward strand.
CTTTTTTTTTCTGCCTATACCTATTCCCCACTTCCACTTCAGAGCCTTGCAAAGAACAGGGGTGTATGAATAAAACTTTCAGCAGGTGTTCCACAGTTGTGGCATTAGGCTCTAGCTGCAGCAATGTGAAGCTGGACGAAGGCTATCTGGGACACGTGGGAGCTGACCTGGAGGTGGGGAGTAGTATTATTAGTCTTTCAGCTTTTCGTGCTTTACGCATTAGAACTATTTGTTTCCTTGCAGTTTCCATGTAAGCGTGTATACTCTGTAAGCCTGGATTGTATCTTGCTCTTGAATTATAAAGGTTTCTGTTAAAAACAAGTACAAAAAACCCTTTTGTTCTTGTTTGCTAATCAAAACACTGTCAAACGTCTTGCTTCAAACAGCCATTGTTCGTTAGATAGAATTGAGTGTAACAACACTGCCGACGTAGTGTGTGTGGAAGTAATAGCTATATGCAGCCCGACCTTCCAGTCAGGATGACCCTTTGTGGGAGAGTTCCTTCGGCTGTTTGTAGCCTTTCCTCGTTGTAGTTGGATGCTTCCAGCTGAGGCCTGAAGAATGTTGAGTGCTCTCGGACCCGGAATGTGCTTCCATTGTTAAAAACCCGTAAATTGCAGCTGCACCTGTGGGGGACAGAAGGATTTGCTGTCACGGTGAGTGAAAGGAGTCAATCATCGTGTGTCAATTATCTTTGACACTTGATGCTATCTTTAAACATCGATCTGGCTTGTTGCTGGGAGGGGCCATCCTTTCACCCTTCCCCCATCCTCTGCTTTCCAGAGGGGCCCCAGGCTTTGCAGCCGCAGGACAATTCCGGTTGTTTTGTCAGCTGAAGCGTGCTCAGTTCTACTGAAGCGCACCAGCTGCTGTCGTGTAGTTGCTACGTGCCATGTAAATGCCATGTTGAGAATTAAAAGTTGCAGGAGGAAAACAGCACCGGTTTTGTTGTCAGCATATTGCCACGCGGGTTAAAGCATGCTCTGTATTCACATCCTTCACTTGCGTGTTGCTGCTTATTGGTTCTTGTGATGAGTCTAGTTACTGTAGTAGTGGTGCAGCTGTTCTCGTTAAACAAGGCCTCCCAATTTTTAAAGGCTCTTAAGTTTTGTAATTGGAAATCTGTAACTATATATACATCAAGGGACTAAGTACATTGTCCTGTCTATTGAAGGCTTAAAGTCATTTACATAATTGAGCAATGAAATCATTAAAATACTTCTGACTGTGGTTCAGCTTTGCAGTTAGGTAATCCATATGTAAGGTAAAAAGCGTCTGCTGGCTAAGCTTGGCTTGCAACACTTACTCTGTGAGCTCCTACAGTTCAGGATGACTGGTTCTGACAGAGTTAGAAATGAGGGTGCACACTGCCTGCCTGACACGCCTTTCCTTGTGTCAATGTTTGCTATGCAGTCCAGCTGCTCTTTTCTTTCCCGTGTTTACGGCGTTCTGCAGATGCAGAGCATGCGTGGTCAGTGCTCGTAGCCCAGGGAGGCTGGTGAACTAAGGCTCCTTGAAGCAGATGGAGCACAACCAGAGGTGTACTGCACAGTCTGACATTCTTACTTAATTGTCTCGGTGTGCGCTCTGTTACAAAACGTGCTGAAATGCACATCTGTGTTCTATGTGTTGTAGATAAAGGAACAGCAAGAACTGCGTGCTCTGGCGCAGGACATTTCTAATTAAACAAACAACCTCTACTCCTGCATTCTGCAAACTAACTTCTGCTTTGTCGGTGCGTATCTCAGCACCTCAAGGTTTGCTCAGCATAGATGCAACCTGCAAAAATCCCTCTTCTGGTCTTTAATGTGCAAAGCAGCTTTTTCTGGGATTATTACTCCTTTCTGTTCTGTTCTTGAAACTTCAAAAGATCCACTATTTAATGGAAGTACCTTCTTGAACCTATCTAGGTATTCAGAGAACAGAAAGTGGAAAACAATATGATCTCTGTGTTGTGGATCTCTTATATTTCAAAGACTTGCCCGATAAGATTGTAGTAATCGATTGCAGGACAGATGAGGTGAGTTATACAAGGATATATAGGAAGGAAAGATTGACTGTCATGCTTTTGTTGACCAGTGTGGCTTCAAACATAGTGACCAATGTGCTGAGATGCTTTAACACGACTGTTGTGACTCCCCTTAGAGGTTAGCTGCATCCCGAGCCTCTGCAGGTTGTTCCTAGTGCAGTTTGTCACTGACAAAATAATGGGGTGGGATTCAGTTTCCATTGTGCTCTACAGCTACTCTGCAAACATGGACATGAAGGTAGGTTTGCTTAGAAGACTGTTTTCCCTGTGTTACCATCTTGACAATATTGTTCAGTGTCCCGAGGCCTGCTGGAACTTGTATCTCATGTTCAAAACCAACACGGTGCAACTTCTTTCAAAAGTCTTTAATTCAGTGCAGAAATACAAGGATCTGCAAAAGCAGAACTTTTCCTGAAGTGAGAAGTCTGGCATCATGTTTTGCTTTCTTTTGCTAATGAAGCTGTTGGGACTTGTGCTGCTGGAAGGGAACACGGGAAAACAGTCTGTCCTTGTGCCTTCCAGCTGCAGTCTGGTTTTGTTATTTCCTCTTCCCGACTTCCTTCTTAATGCATTGATCAAAAGCACGGAAAGGAGAACGAGGAAAGTGCTCTCTTGCTTAGGGAGATCTTGATTGGATTTGGGAATGTCATTACCTTTCGCTCTAATTGGTAGAGGAAAATGAATTACCTGTTATTGTGCTCTTATTACTCGCCTTTATCAGCTAACTTTTTCTTTCCACACTAGGGCTCTGTTCCGGAACACATGGTTTCCCTTATGTCTAAAAGCATGCTTACTGCTACTCAAATTAAGCATATTTACAAGTAAGTTGCTTTAGAAGCCATGGAAGGAACTGACCTATTCACATTTTTCAGCAGTGAACAGCTGAAGGTTCGTGTAGAATACAATATGTCCACAGAAACATAAAACACATTTTTAGTGACTTTAGCTGTCACTAACATGCTGTAGATGCGGTTTGAACAGCACTGGTTTCACAATTAATATATAAAATCATCACTGGCAGCTGTTTCTCAATAATAATAATAATAGCCTTGAAGCCCTGGGACTTGCCCCAGCAGCACCTCGCATTTGTGTGTGTGCACATGTGGTTGGGCAGCGGCCACTTGCAGCCTCTCTGTCCTCTCCTGCTTTACTGAATGAATCTTTGAAGAATGAGGTTCAGAAGGGAGGGAAGTTGTTTCTCAGCATGGCGTTTCTCATGTTAATCTACTAATAGGGCTGCAGTTAGTGAGAGATTCGGCATGTTGTCAGTTCTTGACTTGGTGTCTAGCACTGTACCCAGAGTTTTTTGAAGCACAAGCTGTAATTGAGGAAATGTGTGTACTTTGGAATGACAAGTCCAGATGTTATCTCAGTGGTATCTGCCAAATACAAATTTCATAGAAACCTTTTCCTATGTATAATGGGGAAGTTTGTTTTTGTTTTTAATGCTCCAAGAGGCTTTAGAAATGCCATTTTGGGTCTTTATCATCAGCAGAACTGTTTGGAAATCAAAAACCTTAAGGCAAAAATTGGGATGTAAATAGCTGGTGTTGATCAAAAACAAAAAATAGTCACATGAGGAAGAAGTAAGGCTTGCTGTATTTCAGGAGCTGGCGTTGTGTGGCTGCATCACTTCTCTTTGCTGAGATACAGTTGTCTTTTTTTTTTTTTTGGGTTTTTTTTGTAGAAGCTTGACCTTGAGGCTGTTCTACATCAGCCCCCCCCCGGTTATAAGATGTACAGTGATTAAATTCAAGCTTCCTGAGCCTTCAGGTTATGAACCGTGCTTTCCTATTTAAGGCCAAGCAGCCAGACTCAGTATGGCTACATGCAGTGTGGTTTGTCTTTCATTTTTGTATGGCTTAGAAATGAAATGCGGTTTATCTTGGAAAAAGTAGAAGGAATTCTTACTCGGGACCCCTCCTATTGTAAATGTTAGCTTCCTATAACTGGTAATTCTGCTGTTGGCTGTGCTCCAGAAATGCTGAGAGAAGACATTCCACTGCAGCTGAAAGCTGTGGCTGATGGTGCAGTTGTAAAAGCAGTGGAATTCTCCAAAGTTTCTAGCTGATCAACAGCAGGTGAAAAGCCAGGTGGTTTTTTTGACTGTATCATTTTGTGGTATGGGAGGGATTGTGCCTACACTGTAGGTGATATTGAGGGCAAAACTGCAGTGCAATGGGTAGCTTTAAAGCCATCTCACAAAGCTGAAGAAAGCTTTAGGTTCCACAGATGGTGAGAATGAGCATAACTTCAGGAGGATATTGAATGTTTTCCCTCTAATAGCAGCAATAATATTAGAGGTACTAGGTTGCTGGACTTCAGTAGTTCATGTTGGATGTTAAGCCACNTGAAATGCGGTTTATCTTGGAAAAAGTAGAAGGAATTCTTACTCGGGACCCCTCCTATTGTAAATGTTAGCTTCCTATAACTGGTAATTCTGCTGTTGGCTGTGCTCCAGAAATGCTGAGAGAAGACATTCCACTGCAGCTGAAAGCTGTGGCTGATGGTGCAGTTGTAAAAGCAGTGGAATTCTCCAAAGTTTCTAGCTGATCAACAGCAGGTGAAAAGCCAGGTGGTTTTTTTGACTGTATCATTTTGTGGTATGGGAGGGATTGTGCCTACACTGTAGGTGATATTGAGG
>PPHD01023861.1:0-12318 GCA_002909625.1 Bambusicola thoracicus
TGGTTTCAAAGATTATCTGCCCAAATTTTTGCTCTCCTTCAATAATTTCTTCATTCGAAAAAATAACTTAGAAAAATAAGCAGCGCTCACAGATTTTTTTCCTGGCTGGAGCTTTTGGCCAATGCTTTGGCTCATGCACCGGTTCCAGCCATGCTGCCAGGCATCTGGAATCCGGGGCAGATGGCTCATTCTCATCTACTGATCAGCACTGTACTGTGGGCTCAGACCACACAAGTGTCAGATCTCCCACATGTGCTTATCACCAAATGCCTGAGATCCATCCAGAGGTGCTGCTGTTTTCCATGCAGTGTTCAGTAACACAGAGGATAAATCTGTGCAGTGTTGAGACAGGAGTTATTCTGTGCCTGAAAGCTTTCCTCCAAACCCTTCCAAACGGGATCAGTCAGTTAAAAGAGTATTTCTCCGTGCAAACTCTGCCTTGTATAGATGGTCTGTGCAGATGTGTGCTGGATTTACCATGTACCAATTAACTCCATTCTATTACGGCCTCAAAGTAGTAGCAACAGTGTGAGAATAAGCTGTTCTCAGCGGGTGGTCATTATATTTTTTGCTTTTTTTTTGCAAAACCAAGATAAACAAGTTAATGTGTAATCTGACCTGCTGCCTTTTGCTGTTAGATATTGATGTGAGATTGAATGTGCAGATGAGATTTAGATACCTGCCTCTATCTGGACCGCTCCTCCTGCCCATAGCCGTTTCCTGGCTAATGTGGCACTGCCCTGATCTGTGGAGGCAGCAGTACAAGTTGCATAGGTGAGGTGTTCTGCACATGAAAGATTCAGGACATTTATCTTCAGATGCATAGACTTAATAAATGATAGCTTGTTTGGCATCTACTGTATGCCTTATATATTAGACTAAGCAAGTTAAGTGTACTTAGGACACAGGTAGAACTTTTCCCCATTGTCCCCTGTGTTGCTCTTGCATGGTTTTTATGGCTTGGAAGTTTGGAAGTAATCAGACATTTTGCTTTGTTGTTGTTCTTTTTTAACAGAAACTGCAAGCTCAGTAACAGCAATTTTTCAATGGCTGCTGTAGATATCTTATACATTGATATCACAAGAAGGTGGAACAGTATGGGAATTGATCACAAAGAATCAGGTAATGCTATTTTGTATTTGAAGATCCTGAAAACCGGTGTTTTTTCTTTTGTAGTTCTGATAGTTTAAGCACCCCTGAAGCTTTCAGTAAAAATGATGGGAGCAAGGCACGTATATCCGGGGCACGTACAACAGCTCCTTTTACTTCCAGGGCAGTTTACCTGTATCTATAGAATAGATCACTCTTAGTTGTCAGTTATTTAATGGCATAAATCTTCCATAAGCCCCTTTTACACTTGTAATTTAGTATTCATAACTCCTGTTGCAGAAGAACATTTAAAAGCATTCCCACTGGAACTTCCAACTTAATTACAGTGTAAGAAGATACGTCCTTATTGGAGTAGCTTACACAGTCTAGCAAAAAGTCAAACAAAAACCTACACTAGAGCTAGAAATAAATATGATTAGCTTCATTTTGATTTAATTCTGTCATCCAAACAGGTTACTCTGGGGACACAGAAAACTACCCGTATTACTTTCCATAGAGTTCCCAGCTGCCCAACTATATACTCATTTTTTTTCCATTTTCATTGACTTTGTGCTGGCTGAGGGAAGGACAGTAGGTTTCTATACAAACTCACACAGTGCTCACTATTAAATTGGCTCTTATTAAGGATGATTAGCAGTGCTTTTCCCTGCAAGCACCCCTTGTGGCAAATGATGCTTCTGTTTGTTCATATAAGAGCATTAGTCACCTCACTTGCTTTTAAACCTTTTTACATCCAGTGTGGGTTGTAATGTTCAATGTAAGAATATACTCAGTATGGCTAAAAGGCTTCTGTAAGAAATTAATCTGCTCCACCAGGGATTCTCCTGTCCTGGGACTTCCTTTCAGCTGCTCAGAGTTCCTTCTGCAGGAGGTGTCAGGCCCATTCTGCCCTGTGCCCCTTCCAGTGGGCAACCTCGGGGGGAAATGTGATGGATCACTATTTGAACTGTTTACCTCTCTATTAGGAAAATGCATTTAGACTAAAATACGTTCCTTGATAACGTTAGACAAGAAAAGCAGTTATGGGAAGCGGTTTGCTGAACGGCAGTGAGAAATCTTTAGAATCTTTAAGCCAAAAGGAAAACGTTTACTAAACTCTGATCTTATTCCCAGCTCCCCTGGTGATTTCCTCTGTTACCATGGCACATCTGAATATAAATACCTTCCTGTTAGATAGTTACACTTAACATATTTGCCTGTTACAGAAAATATCTCACTATTTAATAAGCATGCTGGAGAGAACATCTCTTCTGTCTTTTTGGTTTCCTTTTAAAAATATGATTGCATTGATTATTTTTTTATCCTTATACACAGACATGAAAATTGGCTTCATTTCCAAATTTAAAAAAAAGAAAAAAAAAAGCCCAGACCTCTCAGACCACCCACATCTCTTCTGTATAGATCTGAAGTTACAAACTCTATTTGGTTTACCTGTATCCAGAGGAGAATTCATCTGCGTTCACTTCTGGGGCTTGTAAGACAGATTCCTCATAAATTCCTTTCAAAGGAAAACAAACTAATTGAAATGTCAGTGGTTTCTTTTGTGAGTTTGGCTCCTATCTGCTGCTCACTCTAAAGGGCAGGCGTTCTTAGATGTAATTAGTTTCCCTGTGGTGAGAAATGGTTATAATAGCGCTGGATCCGCACTGCTAACCCCTGGGCCCAGTGCTGGCTGTGTGCAGATTGGGGAAATACTTTCTGATGGATTTCCTCCGCTGAAGTTTAGAAAGGATTTCTTGCAATGAAAACCTCTTCAAACCTATTTTTTTGTAGATGTTTGAGTGTATAATTTAGTCCTAAATGGCAGCATGCTGTTGCTGCATCATAAAGGGACTTTAAAGTACTGGATGCTGGAGATAATACCAGGATGCCCCATTTTCTGCTGCTTAATACAATTTGCATTGTGTGTTTACCTGAGGTTACTAAAGCAAATTATTTGCTCAAGAGAACAGGTAGTTACGAAACATCAGTAAAGGGTTTCTTTTGCTGATTACTTTAGGGCCTTAAGTTGCTAAAGTAAGGATACTTGCTGCATGTACATTTCTGAGATAATAGTCAGGTGTTCGTGTGGTAGACAGCAGCAGGGCGGCAGCTTCAGGGGTCTGATTTAGTCACATCTTCTAAAAGCTTCTGAGAACCCCTCCTGTGCTGCCCAGCTGAACTGGTGCCCCGGCTGATTTTGGACATCAGTGTATACAATCTTTCATCTTTGTATTAAGATGTCAAAGTATCAGAAAAAACTCTCCTAGTTGCGGCTGACTTCAGGTATCCCGTGCATATAATAGATCTGTAGGTCTCTTTTGCTGAAATATGAAGAATCTCAGTTTCACAGATGTGGAGAAGTTTCCAGGTGTGTCAAGCAGTGTCTAGTCAGTTCTTTCTACAGATATGACACCTATGGAAAATTGGGTTTTTGCATTCAGGATTTCATTGTTGTTAATGTGGTTAGCTGGTATCATTTCCTTGGCAGCCTCCCGCTCTATTCTGCTGTCTTTGCGTTTGGCCTGCTTCCAGCTCTAGCCCATGGAGAACTGTTGCTGTAAAACTGCAGCTTCCAACTTTGTTCATTCAGCGCTTCACATGAGTGTCACTTACGGGGCAGACAGTGTGGATGTTGCTAAAGGTGCTTTCTCTGCCTGCAGCTCACCGTGACTGATACAATAATTTACTGAGCTGGCAGCTGCTGCTTTCTGATAACCCAACAGTTCTCTTGGAAGCTGTTTTACAGCCCAGATTGTAAGCGACCCCAGCTGCAGTCTTAGTTGAGAGAAATTATACTTTGGAATGTAATTGTAGTATTTAGAAAAGGTGTTCTTCCTGCAGCATCGACAAACCAATGTTGTTAGGAAAAAAGATATGCAAAAAACAAACCTCATCCTAAACTGATCTTCTTAAGTGTATGCTCAGACTGGGAGAGCCAGTTAAAACACAGGGCAGCTGTAAGGGTTCTGCAAAACCCACCATGATCAGGCTTCTTAGTGAAAAATTAAACCAGGTATTATTTCGAGGTTTTAAATATAATAATTAGAGTTAATATGCAGCCCTTCTTTCCATTGGCTGTGGTAATTTGTTATTAGTTTGATGTGATTAAAGAACACATGAAGAGTTTTGTACTGCAGTGCATGGCTTCTGCAGGGTACTCTTGTTTGTAAAGGGGCAGAGCAGAGAGTTTATTATAGCAGCAGAATTTTCTGGCACTGCACCACATCCCCTTCTTACAATTCAGCTGTTGGTTTTCACTCAGTTGAAATAAAACTTCTTTGTAGAATGCTTGAGTCTTGATTGACATGAACCAAGACATCTAGGAGATACACAGAGGAAAGGGAGACCAACAGAATGTTTTCCTTGAAGCTCAGTTTGTGAGTGTGTGTCTGATTTGCCTTCAACTTAATATTTGAGGCAACAGAAATCACAGTTGGTTGTACATCGGTTTAATTGCACAGCCTCTTGAAACCAGTCTTTACAGTCCCAATTTAGCTATGGCTGCCAGGGTGATGGTCAGGCTGGTGTTTGTAAGGACAGGAATAGCCCCAGTGAAATAGCTGTCTGCAGTACAGCCTGGGTTGTGCTGTACTGAGGCACTGAATGAGCTCAGGTGTGTGTTATGTGTAGACAGAACCTTGTCTTTTGGTCTTTGATTTTGTTTTTTTTTCCTCTAATGAACACTGTATGGCTGTTTTAAATATGTTAACTAGCACAACTTTATGTTCATACCTGGTGCATACATATTAGGACGGTTGGACTAGATGATTCTGTAGGTCCTTTCCAACCTTGTGATTCTGTGATACACATTTGGCCTTGGTAGCACAGAAATGATATATTTTTATGTTTATGTGTATTATGAATCTCCTTTAAAGTCACTTTCCTTGCAGGAATGTGTTTGCAAGCCTTTGTTGAAGCTTTCTTCTGCTTGGCTCAGAAAAAATACAAGTCACTCCCTCTTCATGAGCAGGTGGCATCACTGATTGACTTCTGTGAGTATCACCTGGCTGCCCTGGATGAGAAGCGCCTGCTTTGTGGCCGAGGCATTGTGGAGCGCCGCAGTGCAGTGGTTGCTTGTCCGACAGATGGACTTGAGGGTACACCAGCTCTGCATGCACCCCTCCTAAACCGCACGGCCGCAGCTGGTAAATTTGCAGACTGTAGAAGCCATCGCTATCCTGGTGCTGTTTCACCAGGAGCAGGGAGAGACTGAGAGAACTGAGAATTAATCTCCAGGTATGTATAAGCTGCAGGATGTGGAAAAGACTCTTGAATTCCTTTTTTTCTATTGATGCTCTTCAAAAAGTCAGCTGCAAGGCCCTATTCTCAAATACTGATCCTTCTTCACAGTGGCTACTTTTTGTTTAACCTCTCCACTGAGCCTACAGTGCATCTCACGTGACAAACTGTGCTTTTATTCTGAATGTGAAGACAAGGAACAAAAACGTAGTGGGAAGATAACTAACATCATGGGATTGGGTGCACTGCCTGAGAGGCACACTCATGTCGAAGGAATTACATGCCCTGAATGCCCTAAATGTATCATGGATACCAATTAAGGAGCTGCAGTTGCAAATTCCAGTTGTGTGCTTTTGAAAACAAAAATCTGGGATTACATTTTTGGTCAGACTTCAGGCTTTGACCCTATTAATTCAGCTGCTTGGACTGTGCTTGTTGGTATTGGTACAGATTTGCTTGTTGCCTATAGCTATGCACTTACCTTTATAAGTCAGTCTTAAACCGCTGAAATCATATTTTTGCTCCTACTTCTCCGTTACATGTCTTTGCCATGAGAAGTACTGTTAACTTTTTAAAGAAAAATGAGAGATGTTTATCTTTTTGCATTTGCAGAAACAATAAGATCACGATTCACAGGAAAAAAGCAACCAAGCTTCATTAAGTAACATCTGTTGTTTTTTCTTCAGTAGTAAGCACTATTCCTGCAAAGAGCCTTACTGCATAAAGGTGTAAGAACTCATCCAGGAGGTCAATCCGGTCACTTTAGGCTAAACTAATTGTATTCTAGATTTGCTTATTTTCGTACTACTTTGGTGTTTGTTATCTTATTTGGACCTGAGTTAACATCTAGAGCAGATTTTTTTGGACTTTGCACATAATCTTCATTTTTCTTCTATCTACGACTCTCTACAACTTAGATCTATATTATTCAACAGGATATTTTGTCAAGAATGCTGGACTCCACTGGAGCTCTTTTGGAGGAATTCTACAGAGTAGTCTTATTTTTCAAGCAATGAACTGTGAGTTGCATAATCACACTTTTCTTGTGGGGGGGCTAAGCAGAGACAGACTGGTTGAAAAGGACACAGATAACTTGGTACATCAGTGCTGTTCAGTCAGTTTTTTTTTTCTGGTCTCATTTTATTATGATAATGTGTAATTTGATTTTCCTCCTTTGTTTTGTTATTTAATGTTAATAATCTACTCATGTTCTAGTGTTTGTCATACTGTCAGAAATGACAAAATTTCACAATGTGTGGGCAGTTGGGTTTGGTTTGAGAAAACGACCTGATCTTGATGTCTGAATCTACCAGTGGCTGAAGCACACGAAATGTTGTCTGCCATACAGGAATCATGTTGTCGGTGTGGAGAAAGTCCTCACATTTAATGTCAAGGATTAAATGCAGACACAGTACTGAGTGACTTTTTACTCTAGGAAATGTTTAGGATTTACTTTCCTGATTTTAGTTGTAAGCAGCATGCTGTTTTCCCAAGTGGCAATCAGGAGCATGGCAATACAATGCAGAAGTCAAGCTCAGCCTGCAAGAATCTAATACCTAGCTTGTGTTAATAACAAATGTGGGAGTAGCTGCTTCTCTTTTCCTTCCTTTTCTGTAACATGAGTAAGAGCAGTAGTAGACAGGCAGTTTTTGTTCAGTGGCTAGACTGTAATTTTGTGTTGTACATAAGAGGGTGATTGTAAACTAATGCCACTGCCCTCTGCCTTGCTTAAGTTTCATAAGGATTATTGCAGTATGAAGATAAAATGCCAAACTCTGAGGTCTGGCAGCTGTCAGAACAAACGAAGCTGGAAGGGTCATTTTTTTTCACAGTTTCATTGTAATATATTTGAAGACATTCCCCAGTTGAAAAATGGTTGCTTCTCATTTTGTGACATCTGACATTTGTCTTGCGATTGGCAGTGTGTTACTAGAAAATAGCTTACAGTTTCCCTCATCTTGTGATTGATGTCCTGTAAAGGCAGAGTTATAGAAGACTAGGATTTGAAATAGTACAGATGTGAATACTTTTCTTTGGGGCTTTCAAGTAGTACAATCTGTGCCCTAAAATACCCTCTTTGGCTACGATAGAAGTTACCCTGATATCAGTGGATTAAATTAACTATTGTATATGAAGAGCACTGGAGATCTTTATATTCTCTGGATCTCATACAGATTTTCATAACCTGTGCATCACAGGCTGATGCAGTATTCTCTATCTCCTGTTTCAAATATGAAGGGCCCCTTGTGGAGTAGATAAAATATTCAATTATCTGCCTCGTGTAACCCAGTGTTCATATAGTTATCTAATTGGAAAATTGAATGCCATATGATTCCTGGGGGGGGGGAGTGGAGTAAAATAGAGTGTACTTCAGAGACATCACAACAAAGTCACATTTCTCTTCCCTCCCATCTAATGCAATTTCCTTGCAACATTATTTAGCATCCAAAGCAATTTCACATAGCCCTTAAGTTAGTGGTCTGTGCAAACACAAGAAAATGACCAGAGATACTGAATTCAGAATATGAATGCTAATGCACTGATAATCTGTTAATCCTGAGATAGCTTTCTAGCAGAAAAACAATAAATGAAAGGTAGGCAAGCATTTTTGATAGTATTTTTAATATAATCTTTTCAGAGAATAATATAGCATTCAGTATTCCATTTATGAGCATATATAAACATTACATACCAGTGAAATCTTTCTTGTTATCAGACTCATTGGGTCTGGTATTCCTCACTGGGCATAAATCCAAGTAAAACACCTGAATGTCTAAAGCGGATTTGAGGCAAATGTGTACAGAACTTCAGTCTACTCATCTCCCCTCCCGGCAGGCTTGTCTCTAGCCTGAATGTGCCTATATTTGTTGGGTGACTCCTTGTTTGACTTCAAGTTATGTGAGTTGTTACTCTGCATAGAGCTCTTGTCATCTCAGTTGGCTGAAATTTGTCTTCTGCCTCTAACTTGATTTGGCACTTGAAACTGAATTGCCCTCTCTGCCCGGATTGCTTTACTTGCCATGCACTCCTAGCAACTTTCTTTCAAAACGGGTTTTGAAATGGAGGTATTGAGCTAATTAGACATTTAATGCTTGCTCAGGTGTGAGACCCGAGTCCACCTGCTTCACAGTTTGTCTTCTCGGCTGCAGCTCTCCTCCCCCTGCTCTGCAGGCACTCTCCCCATGCATTAATGTTGTGTTAAGCTCATTATCAGGTGATCAGAGCCCCCTTGCAAGAGATGGAGGGTGCTGCATGGAAACGTGTGTGATGAGGAGGGATCTCATCCTCCTCTGCTGTGAGCTTTGCCTAGTTCATTGGAGACAGGGTAGGTGCATGCTCTCATGCTCTGAGTTGGAAGGGGCTGGGGCCTCTGCAGATGGTATGGTGTGACAAGGACATTGCTCCCAGCTGTGTGATGCTGAAGCTGCCAGAGGAGGAGCAGCTGCTGGCTGGATCCTGCCTGTTTGAGATCTCGGCTGCTGCTCTGGCCTGCAGTGACGTGAGCTCTAGCTTTCTTGCAACATGTCTTCCATAGCCATGTGGAGCTGTACTCTGACCAGCTCTGTGCTTGCTTGCACTCACAGCCTGTTAAGCTTTAGCAAGGGAAGGAGCTTTATGACATCCTCCTGCTCAGTGTTGCCAACAGGGTGACTTCTCATTCCCTGCTGGCTTTTTTGTGCATGTGTGAACCAGGAGCCTCGCCACCTGCACCACACTCAGTCATGGTGACAGCTCTTTGTTCCTCGCCAGCCCTGTCTGACCATACTCTGATTTCTGCCTGATGGACAGTGACAATCTGCTCCTCAGTATTGCCGAGTTCCCTCTAATTTGTTTTCTTTTCCATCATGCTTTACTGAGTTTCTTCCTAATTCCATGGTTTTGCTGTTCAGCTTGCCTAATAAAGTGATGGGTCTGTTTGCCTGATTCTATTAGTTTATCTTCCTGTGTCTCTCTGTGCTGTTTTCTGGAAGATGAGTGTCTTCATGCTGAAGGTGAATCTCTCCTGCTTTGTCTCTTTGGGGCATTACTGTGCATCAGTCCGAGCCTTCCCATCTGCTTGGTAAGATTGATCTCTGCAGCTCTATTAGGTTACTGCCTGCCCTCTGGCTTCAGTCTGTCATGGAAAGGGTGGTTTCCAGAGCACGGCCTTCCTTTCTTTGAGTTTTATAGGTGATAAATGTTCCACACATGGAACCTTTATTCCTGTGGCACCCTGAGAGGAGGTTGGGACCACCAGCTGTCCTGTGATAACATGAAGAGCTGTAAGCGGTGGTAAAGCTCAACGCGCTGTGCTGTGCTTTGTCCCCAGCACTGTGCTCTGTGGAAACCCCAGCAACCCTTCCCTGGGGTGACTGCAGGACAGGCTGCGGTTAGCTTTTGTTTCTATTTCCTCTGTCTGATACAGTAACCTGTGTCGGTGTCTGTGTAACTCCGGCCGGGCGCAGGTGCAGGCCGCAGCCTGGGACAGCAGCTGGGCGGGGCCACGCGCCTCCCACCACCTTCCCGCGCAGCGCCTCGCGCCGCTCCGATCCCTTCCCGCCCGGCGGCGGCGCGGTGCTGCAGCGGACGAATCGTACCGCGCTGCTCGGCGCGATGCCCACACGCGCTCCCTCGCGGCGCTCTCCCTCACGGCCGTGCAGGGCGGGCCGAGGCGCTCAGCTCGGCTGCCCCGGGCGGGGTGCTCTCATCCCGGCCGGAACTCTGCGGTTGTAGCAGCGTCCGCGTGCTGGTAACGGTTGTGAGCGCGCCGCGCCCCGGCACTGCGTCCGGAACCTCCTGCGGGACGCGGCCCAGCCCGTGCGGGCTCTGCGATCCCGGTGTGCCCGCAGCTCGGATCGCCGCACAGCAGCTCGGACAGCCTGAGGTGAGAGCGGGGCAGAAACGCGGGGGGCTGCGGGCGGGGCGAGCCGTGGTGCTGCGGGCGGGGCACGTGTGATTCGAGGATCGGATTGGGATCGTGACTGCTGGATAAAAATACGTATGTTAGTTCTACTTAATAACGTGTATTTAACGTGCTATAGAGCTACGAGAGCAGCGTTTATAGCAGATAGGTCCGTTCCGGAATGGCGGAGGTGGCTCATATGGCGGTTGTTACTGTTTCCGAGCGATGGCAGCCCGTTCCGTTCCTGCCCTGGCAGATGGGAGCGCACAGAGGCGCGGCTGCGCGGCCCGTAGTTTGATATGGGGACGGGGCACAGCTGTGTGGGCTGGGCTTTGTCCGCCTCTCGTCTGCCACGTGCAGCTGATGGAAGCTTCGCGAAGCGCAGAGGGGCCTTTTTAGCGCATCAGCTGCGGGGGGCGGTGGCGGCTGAGGGCTGCCCGAAAGCAGAGCAGTGCCGGCACCCAGCTCTGCTGCCACCGCCCGGCTTAAACGGACACGGATTCGGGAGTGATTTGTGAGCGCCGCTAGGAAATGCTCCGCTGAGGAGTCCTGGGCTGGGGGAATCCATGCAGGTAAAGGGGGAAGAATGGAGTGCAGGAGGCAGCAGAGGCCCCGGGGTTGCTGCCCATGGGAAGAGCGGGTGGTGTTTAAACAGTTTTAGAAAGGTGATTTTTTTCCTGCCCTTCTCACCCACTGCCCTCTGTTCTGATCCCAGGAGCTCGCTGTTGATTCTTCCTGAAGCTCTCATTCTCACAGCTGTTAACTTCAGTGTTTTTTCTTTTGCCTTTGCCTTTTGTCTTCCTGCTGCTCCTCCATTGCTGTCATTATGAAGGAGGAGAGAACCAAACTCCCACCTTCTGTCTCCTGATGGTGCTTGTTTGTGCTGTTACCAGAAATGAGACTGTTGGATCTGTGGTTCTCACTGCTGTTAGCAGTTCCGGGGAGCACTGTAAGGGCTGACTGAAGAGCTCTGAGCTTCCCCGGCTTCCTGCCAGCACCGACAAGGGGAGACGTGGGACTGTGGAGCTCCTTCTGCCTCCTCTGGTGGAGCTTTGTTCCAGCTGTCCTTTGAGGCAGGCCATGCAATGGGGATCTGCATGGCAGGAGAGCAGCGCTGCCCTGCCGCTATCTGCAGCCTTTCTGATGAGTCTGCCAGGCAGCAATTAAAACTGTGATTTTTATTGAGTACTGTCTCCATTTAAAAATGGATTCAGGAATAACTGCTGTCTCTGATTGAGACCATGCATGTTTGCAGCCCCGTGCTGCCGTCCCTGCAGTGGGTTCCTTGTGGCCTTTCTTGCCTGCTGCTGCCAGAAGCAAGCCTTGTGCCCATCCCTCTGTTGTGCTGCCCTGCAGCTCATGCCAGCTGGGTCAGCTGCCTTGGGTAAGGCCAGGCCAGAGATGCTCTGTTCTTGCAGCCCTGCTTCTGGCTGTCAGCTTTATCCTCTCTTTGTACTGGTGGTCATGCCTTGAGCCTGGGGGTCTGGGGCTTTCTTTCATGTTGACTGGGATTGCTGGCTGTGAAGTGCTCCAGGTGGTGATTTGCACCCATTCCTAATGAAAGCACGTGTTTAGGCATTGACTGGCACTGGCCCAGGCTGCTTAACCCAATGCCTCGTTATGCTTTGCTGTCTAGTTATGTGGGTTATTCACTTCCTGGTTTAACTTCTGTAAAATCCTCGATAGCATTCTGCACAGTGGTTAACAGAGGCTGCTCTGACAGGGCAAGCTGCAACAGCTCGAGCAGGGCCAGTTACTGAGGCTGCTGCTCCTGCAGGGCCACTCTGCATCTTGCTGCACATTTGAGCAGGAGCAAACTGCTCAGAGCAGAGCCCCAGCTGAGTGCTGGTTTTGTAGCTGATGCCTATTTGCAGAGGTGCCAGCTGGTGTGGCTGCTGATGCTTCTGCCTGCAAGTGCACCCAGGTTCTGTTGCAAGTGCTCAGGTGTGCTCGGTAGTTAGAAACCTGTCCTAAAATTGTGGGTGAGATCGCTGGTGCCGCTCTTTGTGTCTGTGTCTCTAACTGCTGCTAAAGTTACTGCTTTCAGCTTTTGTGGGGGTGTAGGAGAGGTGCTTGTTCCTTTTTTTTTTTTTTTTTTTTTTTTT
>PPHD01023862.1:0-12318 GCA_002909625.1 Bambusicola thoracicus
CTAAGCACACTCTTTCCAATGAAATATATTTTAATATTTTTTGCCAGTGCACAATCTTGAAACTGAAGGCAACTCATCCGCTCTGTCTTAAAGGGGAGGAGGGAAAGATTAAGAGTCATAAAGAAAAGTAGTAAAGATGTCATTCACTATGACTGCTTTAAGTTCCCCTTTCCAGACTTCACTCCTCTTCCTTAATGTTATTTCATCTCAAGATTTAGGTAGATACAACCTGTCCGGCTCCAGCAGACTCTTGGGTCCTGCATTTTTTCTACCCTCTCTTCAGCAAACCCTTACTCCTAGTGCAGTTTTGGGACACTGTAGCATCTCAGCTGCAGGTTCTTTTCCACACCCTCCTGGCATCTGCCACAAGAGGTTCTTCTGTGCTGGCGTCCCCTGTTGCCACCTGTGAACATAACAGCTGCTGTAGGAACCCCACCAAAATATTGCCTTGCTTTGTAGATGGAAGAGGATTTCAGTGCATCCTTTGCAACATGTCAGGGCTGCCCCTTCCTGCCCTACATGGCCACACCAAGCCTGTGGGAAGGACCAGGGCTTTTCCTAGCTTTTCCATTTTGCTTTTCATTTTCCCCCCATCAGCAGCACTGCCAGATCCCTTTTCCCTCTCTTATTCCTTCTGTCCAAATTACCATTCTCCTGCTCTGGTGATGCCACATCTGGGCCTGCAGCACTCTCTTCCTTTGGAGGCTGAGCAGAGCCAGGGCATTCCTCTCTCCAGGAAGCAGCCTGAGGTTAACCCAAGTCTATTTTATTTTTAGCTGAGACTTTAACTGGCTGTGAATCTGTGCACTGAGAATGTCAGCAGGGAGAGAGGTCTCTTCAAAATCTGGGAAATCTTAAGGTGGAAGAGGAGCTGGTTGCTTGAATTTCCCTGTGCTTCTGCCTCTGGACAGGCGTTCAGTTCACTCACCAGGGGGTTGCTGTGCACCTCTGAAGGGAAGGCAGCAAGCTTTGTTGGTAGGGCTTTGCAGATGTCAGTCTGGCTTCTGGTCTTATCATCACGTACAAACATCATAATCCCTTTCATCAGGGGGTTTGAACTCTTCTGCTTGTTGGTTTATTCACTTTGCAGAAGCAACCTACCGGGAAAAACCACAAATATTTTAGTATAAACATTCTCGTATCATTACATTTAATTTCTCTCCCCAAATGAGAGTCTATCACTATTAAATACTTACTGCTTTAAAGTTTACTAGTTTAAAAGCATCAGAGATAAAGTAGTGCGTTAACAAGTGGAAGGATGGAAATGGCTTCAGAGGAAATGCACTGTTTGCTCTGTTCAACAGTGAACACCATGCACTGAGGACATTCACCACCACTGCGACCATAAGGGCCAGGCTCAGTCTTGGGCTTCTGTGGTCAAAAGCTGAGTGCCTTCTGTGACTTTCCAATTGATTTGAAAGATGAGTAGGATGAGTCTCCTACAGCATTTACTGGAGCATCTTTGTCCAGTGGTACCTACACTTGGTGTGGTTATGCTGATAGACGTTTCTGCCATAACCTATAATGAAAATCCTCTCTAAGACTCATTGGGAACATCTCCAATGATTTTAAGAGCTGTTTGATCATAGAATCATTTGAATTGGGAGGGATCGTTTAAAGGTCATCTAGTCCAACTCCCTTGCAATCAAAAGGGGCATCTACAGCTCAATCTGAGTACTCAGAGTATTGACCAAATGGAGTCGTGGATGATTGTGTGGCTCCTCCCTACAGCCAGTGTAGGGTTCCCTTGCCCTACATCGCTGTGTGACAACACGTGAATCCTACCTTAAATGCACCCATTTCTTCTGGCTGCCATATCAGGAGTCCCTGAGTGCCTGACTCAGATATCCCCATTGGAGACTGGGTCAGGTGAACCTCAGGGGAAACCAGCGTCACGTTTCAGATAAACAAGGTCAGGCAGGCAGATACACAGACCTTGCCATCAGCAAGGCTGAATAGTATTAAAAGACTAGAAAGAGGGCAAGAAAACAAAAAGCTCATTTAATTAGCATGATAACCCCTGATGGATATTAACACGGATCTGCAGAACTGGAGACCAAAGAATGTGATGTTCCCGATGACTCACACAGGAACGACATTGTGAGTCACCTATCTGTGGCTTTTCTTCAGCAGCAGCAGCACACAGAAGCGATTAATCTGATTTCTCACGACATAGCCTGCTTGCAAACCACACGGATGAGCCACAGAACAGGGATAATTTAAATCAAATTAGGTAGAGGCTATAAACTTTGCAGATAACATAGTTGTTGTTTGTGATACAATAGTTGTTTTCTCAATGAATTGCCTTCATATGTACGTTCATCTGATCATTTACATTGTGTTGGGGAGGGTAAGCATTTTACTGCTTCTGGTGAAAGTTATGGAGAGTAAGGTGGATAACTATCTTGAAAAATGAGGTCTTCGGCTTTCTGCTAAATTAATATTACTACTATTTAATTAGCAGTGAGAAGTCCGAGGTTAGTGCGCTTGCCCAGACTTCTTTACTTTTTGCTAATGAAAAATGGGTCTTTTAATAGAGCAGCTTCTAAAAAGTCTGCTAAAGGTGTAATTACTGCATTGGCACCCTTAGCCCTTTCTTTCTATGCTTGGAGACACCACAGTGCAATGTTCCTTCTGTGTAGAGGCAAAGGTGGAACGACAGGGTTTTGGCTCAGAAGTTTCATGTCAGCTCAGAAACAATGGAAAGAAAAACCAACTCATGCTGGACCAAATTTCTGTAATGATGGCTGTAAATAATCTTCCACCCATCTGCCCTCTCTGAGCAATGCAGCTGAAGGGGATCCAAAAGCAAACAGTAATACAGCACCAGGTCTCACGCCAACCTGGGTCTGGTCCTGTGTAGAAGTGACATCTGCCCAGTTTCCTTGTGTTCAATGCCTGCTCTGGCTGCTCGACAGGGTTGTGGTTTTTGTCCTTGTTCTGGACCAGCCTCAGCCCATGGGCACTGCTCTGCACCTGATGGCCCTCAGCTTCACAGCCCCTGCATGTAGATGATAACAAGGGCTGTTGTAGATACGTCATTGTTCTACCACCTTAAGAACTGCAACTTCATCTTCCTTTTAGCCACAAATGAGTACAGTTTGATTTGCAGTGAACCTGCCATAGATATTTACTAGACAAAGGATATCTAAAAAAACCGCAACAATCCAGTTTAAGCTTGTTTTGCATCAGTAATGCACTAAAAATGCTGTTTTCACCCCATATCCTGTTGGGTGGGGTTTCTTCAACCAACCATTAGCAAATTGTGATAGGACCAGTGTTGTGCACCTGCACCTTTTTTAGTTCACATAACACTGCTACCACGAGGCTCAGCCAGGAGGCCAATTTGGCATCCAACACAGATGTTCACTATTTTGGATTTACTTTCTATATCAATGTCAGAGGCAAAGCATTCTCCTCCCAGTGTTGTAGTTGACAATCCCCTTCTCATCCCCTCCCCTGGTTACAAAAGCTGAGAGCTCAGTGCTGGTCTGTAGGAAGGTTAGAGCAAGGTGCTGCATCCCTGCAGGAAATCTAGTGTGTTTCCCTCCCACCTCCTCGACACTTGAAAACAATACTAAAAATAGTTCAAGAGTTGGCCTTATCTTCATCAAGATAAGGCACTTATCAGACTTTGTTCAGACTTGGCAAGTAGGAGGCATATGGAGATATCTGATGTTTAATTTTAAATCATAGAAATATCTGTGTTGGAAAAGAACTTCAAGTCCAACCACCAAACTCACCTCCAGAGTCCCACCAACAGACTGCGTCCCTCAGTGCCACATTCACACGCATCCCAAATGCCTCCAGGGATGGGGAAAAAGATAGATATGGGGCAATCAAATAAAATCAAATAAACCAGGGGAAGAATACCCCTTGGCAGATGACAGACCTTGGAAAGGGATACGTAGAGCACTAATCCTACAGGAAGGCAAATCTTGTCCTTGCATAAACTTCTACTGAGTCTGGCCACCCTTTGAGTCTCTTGCAGTGCTTGAAGAATGTGTGAGATTTCAGCATATGATGAAGACAAGAAATCTCACCTTCCTGATGCTATTTTCGTTCCTCTTCACAGTTTTGCAGCTCTCCTCTTGCTCTGTTGCCACGTTCGTGTCTCCTACATTAATCATACTGCTTCCAGGCCTGCACAGCACGGCTGGTACTGGCATGCCCAGATCACCTCACAAGCCCGGCCCCCAGCAGGTTTCCGGCCATGTCTTTAGGCTGCTTCATTTCACAGAATCACAGAATCACCAGGGTTGGAAAAGACCTCCAAGATCATCCAGTCCAACCATCCACTACCACCAGTATTCCCCCCCATGTTTGTCTCGCTGTGGAACTAATGCAGGATACAGCTCTGATAGAAAGTGTTTACTTAATTCTTCCCTGCTTTGGCTGTAGACCCAGAACACTGAGTAATTTCTCTTCCTGCTGCATCTCCAAGCTGCATTTTGGCAACTAGAGCACCTTAGAATCATAGAATCGCTATGAATCTTGCTGCCATCTCTGCATCCCCAAGTCATGTTCACAGACAATCAACAACACTACTCCAGAACTTGTTTTCTCTGTACCACAACCTTGTTTAACTTAACATGTAGTGTCCTGATGCTGTTTCTGATAGCAAAGTAGAACAACAATTATCCTAATCACCCCAGCCTATTAAAGAAGCTGCTGATGCTTAGCCTTTCCCAGCACTCTCATCCAAACCACCTTCTTCCAGCCTGGTGTCAATCACATTCACAGAATTGTGCAATCATAGAATATTCTAAATTAACAGGGACCGACAGGAACGAGCATTATCATCTCAGCCAGTTTCTTGCTTCAGCTTGTTGGATCATAATACTTTACCTGCTGTCCCACTGGCTCATCGCCACGTACATGGTATGCAGGCTTGTGCTAGCTGCATTTTTCCATCCAGATGCTTTCCTATGGAGATCAGCAGCAGATACATGCCTATCTGGCGTGCAGGCTGCCTATGACCACAGCAGACTCCTGGAGCTGCATTTGTGGACCTTCTAGCAAATCTGTGCTGGTTGCATTCAAGGTTTCACCACTTCTCCTTCTGCCTTGGATTTATGTTTCTCTTCCTGTGTTCTGCGAGAGCAAGACCATACTTTGCTGGAGGAAGGACATAAGGGGCCTAGGGGCAGTGTCCACAGAGACAAGCTGGAGGGCAACTTAGTTTGTTAAAGGAAGCCGGAGGAATTGAGTGATGGAGCTGCCATTTGCAGAGGGTTGGAGCTCCACAGCAATTATAGAATCATAGAATCATAGAATCACTAAGGTTGGAAAGGACCCACAGGATCATCCAGTCCAACCATTCGCCCTTCACCAATGGTTCTCGCTAAACCATGTCCCTCAACACAACATCCAACCTGATCTTTCCAAAACTCATAGCCATCCCTCAGAAAATGCACTCGGTGCCTTTTTAAACAAGCCTTAATGGTTTGGAAAGCACCTCTCTGTCCTGCCCATTCCCCGTTGCACACAGATCATTTTGGTTTTCTGTATTCTTTAGCAGCAGCAATTACTAGTCATGAATGGTAACATTGCTTACAGTGCTTGAAAAGCTGACATGCCTTCACAGATAGAAAAAGGGAAATGAAAAGCAAGCAAAACCCTAATTAACATGCTCTTCATAAAAGGCAGAAGAGGCAGTATGAGTGGAACCCAGACTAATTCTGACAGGAGACTCAACTGATGATTGCAGCTATAGCTACATGTGTTCTTCTGAGGCCTTCAGATTAAGACACTCTTAAAGGAGCTTTGTAGTAGACTACCTGCTGACCTCTTCCCGTGGGGCGCAATGGCTCCTTCAGCATGGCCTGACATGTCAAATATCTATCACATGCATCCGCAGACTCATTCTCATCAGATCATTCAACTGGTGGCCATATATATGGTGTCCTTGTGGGATGGGAGCACATCAAATTACAAACTGGGACCGAAGACGTGCAAGATCCTATGGAAGAGGAGATCACCACGACCAGTTTACTTGAACAAAAGTAAAGTTACTTGGCGAAGTATAGGTGAAATAAAATGAGGTGTAGTGGTTTGTGATGTCCTGGAAGTCATTGGCACTTCTGGCCTAAACAGCTTGAGTTTATGAATTGATATTAAGCATATATTATTGGGTGACATTTGTTGTGGGTTGGTTACATGAGGGTATGCACTAGATTTCTTTTGCCTGAAGTGTTACACACCTGCCCTGCAAGTGTGTGTAACTTGTCTTAACTTTCTTAAATTGGGTTAGCTTCTCTCTGCAAATTACTAAATTCTAGCGTAATTGATTTAAGGAAGGGTTAAATTGGGTTAAGTGCATCTCCATTATGTGCTCTTAATGCTTTAATTAGGTCAATTTAAAATCAATTTAGAAAACTTGCCCCGGCTGGTTTAGCTATTATAGATGAGAATCTAGATACGGTGAAAGAGCAAAATAATTCATTGAGTCAACAATTCCTCATTTTTTTTATCACAGGACATCAGATCTCTCTGGCCAAATTTATCATTTTGGTAAGCCCAGCTCTGCTGGAACATGTCTGTGTGCAGGGGGGAAACTTAATGCTGGCACAGGCTGCCCATAGAATTGGTGGGTGCCCCATTCCTGAAGGCATTCAAGGCCAGGCTGCACGCGGCCCTGAGCAGCATGATCTGTGTGGCAGCCCACCAGGTATCCCTAGCTGGAAGGGACCTACAAGGATTATCGAGTCCAATCCCTGGCATAGAGGATAAGGCTTAAAGACTGAGGGGGATCAGCCATTCCATCTCCAGCCTCGAGTCAGTACTGATTACAGTGATGGCATTTCTGACACAAGGTATAGGTAGGGCTCAGCCTGTTGGGAAGGAGGTGAAGGTAACAAGGAGGAGAAGCTAGGAGGACAACCAGGCAGAAACTCTGGGGCTCCTGCACTGTGTCCTCCAGAAATACCAGCCACAGTACTGAAAAAAAGAAAGAGTTCTGAAACAACCTCAGTTTGCACCAGAATGAATTTTCACCCCACTGCTGGACTTTAAAGCCCTTGAGTTCTTCTTCCCAGGAGCTTGCTGGCATTTGGCTGAGTGAGAGAAGATGCATACTTCATGCCCATAACGTGAGGATTAGCTTCTTATTGAAGGAATTTGTTCGTGAGAGCTGCGAGTGTGTATGGTGCAGACTACATCCCCCTGGACTTCAATATCTGAATGGTGAGGAAAAGGAATGGGAATCCATTCATCCCACACCTGGAGCAGGGGAACGAAGAGGTCATCCCCTGAGCATCAGACTCTCCACAGCTGCTGCCTGACCCAGACACTGCAACCTTTCCTGAAGCCCTTTCTTTGGAAGCCAGCCCTGTCCCAGGGTTGAAGGCTGAAGCCATGCTGATAGAGGAAGCCAGCATTTCCCAGGTCAAACTTTGCATCATTTTCCAGGCATGTGCTTCACTGTTGAAAGCAGGTCCTATGGAGAAGGCTTCTTTTCCTGATAGTCAATAATTAATTTGCTTAACTCAGAATTGTGTTATTTTTCAATTCTCAGCCAAGTCAGCATTTGGGAACAAGTACTTCTTTGGGATTTTTATTTCTCCTCTCTCGGTGGCTGCAGCAGCCCTCAGCCAAACTCCCTGTCTGCACCATTTAAACCTCTCCATAAATCACACTTTGCATCACTGGGCTGTGTCTTCTCCCTCTCCAGCCTCTTGCTTTTTAACCATTTGCAGCAATGCAATTGCACAAGAGCTGCAGCTCTGGTGTCTCAGAAGAAAGCTTTGCTCTGTCCATTTGTCTGTCTGGGTACGAACACAACTGCACGTGCAGGGCTGTGGGGGACGTGGGTCTGAATGCCACCCCAAGTGCTCATTCACAGCCTCACAAAAGCTCATGGCAAACACGGCTGCTGCTTTCACTGCACGCATTGTCAGCCTGATAGAGCACCCAGCTGTGCAGGCACATCTCAAGCTGGCTGTTTGCAGGGATTGTTACCCTCAGTCTGCAAAGAGATTGCTGCAGTTAACTTCTTCGTTCCTAGCTGGGCTAAGGTGTATTTGTTTGTATTCAAATGCACGATTGCATGCACGCTTACAGCTGTGCAGTTGGTTTATAAGCGGGTCAGTGGGTGCGACACTTCTCCTTTAGTCACCGGGAATACGATTTGCATCGAAGTATTTCCTGAAAGGATGAAGTGATACATCACCTCCTCCCCTGTGGAAGAAGAAAACACATATCCTGCCAAATCTTGTAGAGAGAACACGCTGGGAGATAACTGCTAGGAAACTTCAGTAGGAGGGCAGTGAGGCCCTGGCACAGAGAGCTGTGGGTGCCCCATCCCTGGAGGGGCTCAAGGCTGGCTTGGATGGGCCTTTGGCAGCCTGCTCTAACAAAGGTATCCCTGCCTGTGGCAGAGGGACTTGGTGGTCTTTAAAATCCCTTCCATTCCTTCATCTGTATCTTTTCCATCTCCCTAGCTCTTTATACTAAAAAGAAAAAGCTGTTTACTTATTTTTAGTGTTATATATCTGAGATAACTGCGGCCTGATACCACCCAATACAATAACATCTTCTGAAAGTAACACAGGGAATTCGCCTTCATTTCTGTGCCCAATGATCTGAGTTCAGTGATCAAGTCCTTATGTGCAATCATAACAGCAAGAAACTTCCTCGTTTAGGAACAAAACCAAGTATTTTCAGTCATTCAAACCTCAGAGAGAGAACACCCATCACCACATGATATAAACCCACAACAGTTATCACTGCTGTGGCTTTTTGAGAGGGGAGAAGTGATCACAGGCAGAAAACCAAACAAAGGCCTTGCAGTGCCAGACGCTGCTTTAGAACACTGCCATTTCTTTGTCACCCAAGCATTTTGGGCTAGCTGTGATTTCACGCTGACAGACTGATCTGTCTCTGTGGTTTGATGAAGCCACACAGTTCAAACCTGCACCCACATTCTCCACTGTGCCGTCAAAGAGGCGGGGGAAATACGTACGTGTTCACAATTCAACCCAGTGAATCCACATTAGAAGATCAAACATTCCAAAGTTAGGATAGTTACTGAGGCTCTAACACTCAGTTGGGCACATGTGGGACCCTCACCTGCCCCAGCAGGGACACCCCAAGCAGGGTACCCGGGCCCACGTTTGGGTGGCTTTAGGACATCCCCATAGAGGAGACCCCATAGCTCTCTGGTCCCTGTGCCAGTGCTATGGCACTGCCCAGCACAGAAGTGCTGCCTGATGGGCAGGGAGAGCTGCTGGACTCCAGGCTGTGCCCAGAGCCTTTGGACATCACTGAGCAGAGCCTGGCTCCGTCCCCTTTGCCTCCTCCCTTCACATTGGTGAGATCCCCCCAAGCCTTGCAAGTCACATGGGAGGTAAAGTCACAGGTCTGGGGAAAACCACATCCCGTGGATCCATGGGGAGAGGAATTAACATCTTGGGCATGACCTGATGGGATTTATCTCAGGAATTGCCCAGGCTGGTGCTGGCAAACATTGTTTCTGGGTATCCCCTGTTCCATCAGCACCCATGTGCGCTGCGCACCCATGCTCGCAGTTTGCATCCCACAGGGCCTTTTTGCTATGGGGGAGAGATAGGTCGGGTTCCTGCACTGGAATCACCAGCTGAAAATGAGTAAAAAAACCAGAGAATTCATCGAGGCCACATCTTGCAACGTGACAGCAGCAATGGTACGTGTATGGATGGCTCTGGTCAGTCTGCCAGCAATCCACACCAGTGCCTGATGAAGCCTAAAAATATTCCTCTGCTCCTTCCCCTCGGGGACTTGGGAGCTTCCTGGCTATTTTGTCTTTGGAAAGGTTTGGCGTAAGGAGTAATGGCCTGTAAAGCACTAATGAGACCAAGTGTAATTGATGCCTGGGAATTGGATTAAACCTCTTCAGTGCATCATCACACCTCTCGCTCCTGGAAGGGGGATTATCTGGCAGATGGAAACCGCATTCAGATGGACTGCTGGCTTCCCAAACACACCATTCTTCTTGTCGGGCAGAACAGAGCAGGAGGAGAATGCAGGATGAGGGATGTTAAAGCATGGACTGCCACAAACATGCCCGAGTTCTCCTCCGCACCGTTAAGGTTTGCAGAAATAACATCACACAACCTCAGGGGTTGTGTGCCTGAAATTAAATGGGAGTTGCAAGCTGCAAAGAGGCAGAGGCAATGGTTTGTTATGCTCCAGATTCTCCTTAGATCCACCATCTCTGGACTGTGACAATTCCCAGTGGCCAGAAGGCAGGAAGGGAACCCTCGCGCTAAAGGCACAGATGGTGTTTACAGCTGGAGAAAGAGCTTCTGTGGTAGGAAACATTCCCTCTTCCTTGGACCAGCACAGCAGAGGACATGTGCAAGACGAAGACAGAAATGCATATGGCCTCATCTGTCTTAATAGGACAATGTAATAAGCACCGTTTGGACAGGCTCATCCCAGCCGTAATTCTTTTCTTGCCAAGCTGAGCAAAACAAAGGATGACTGTGGTTTGCAGGGTGCTAAAATGACTGCTGACTCAAAAGCATCAGCCAGCTCTTCGCAGGGCTCTCAGAGGTCAACCAGAACAGCGTGTCGTGTCTTTGAGGTGACCAGAACTGAGGCAGAAATGGACACACATGCAGTCAGGAAGCTCACGATCCAACTTACATATAGGAGCACCGTCTTCTGCTGGCAAGTCTCAGAGCGTGCTGCAAAGCATTAAAGGATCATCTGCATGAGAAGGGATGTGATGTGTCTGAGCTCACATGAGACATCTGTGTTTGAGCTGGGAACAGAGCCCAGACCTTGTGAGCGTTACGGACATTTGCTCTGAGCACACAGCTTTTCCTTGCGCTGTGTCTGGGCAGCTCGGAGCTGCTCCTGCTTCATCGCCTCGCAGCAGCCCATAGCAAAGCCAGAGTGGAACCGGAGGCGCTGTGCTCTCCAGCTAACCAGGAGCAGCTGCTGAATGCTACAGTGAGAAAACAGCGTTTCATTTGCAGTAACATTGCAGCTACTGAGCCAGAAAAACCCACACAAATGTGATGCAAATCACCGCCCAGAAACAGCGGCTAAGAGTCGCCGCGGTGTAACCCAGCATAGACCTTTGTCACGTTTTCGGGTTGCACACAGAGGTAACCACCCCTTGGCTGGCACACATCTGTCACTGCGTGCAGGCATAGGTACTTAAGAAGACATTTCCTTCCCTGGTGCATGGAAGGACCAATTGCAGTGCATTTTTCTGACACGGTGGAAAAAAGCCCAGCAGTGAGAGAGCAACCTTCGCCCCCCATTAAAGACACTGAAACCAGCTTTAATGGGAGTGCCAGGATATCGCTTCTCCTTTCCCCTCCTTTTTCATCCCAGCATTTAACTCAGCATATCCATCCAGTGTTTCTCAGTCTGCTGTCCCCAACAGCTGCAGTAATGCAGCATCTGACATCCTCCCACCTAAATTAATACCAGTTTCAATTACATGAGGTCTGATAACCCCATTTCTAAGAGCTCTAGATGAGACCTTGCTAGGAAACCAGAGCCGTGCTACAGACGTGATGTGCTGGGGATGGCACATGTAGAATGTTTCAGTGTCTGAATGGGAGCTAAGAGAAAGACAGGCTCTTTAGTAGGGTCTGTTGTGATAAGATGAGGGGAAATGGTTTCTAACTAAAAAGAGAGGAGATTTAGACTGGATATAAGGAGAAAGTTCTTCATAGTCAGGGTATTGAGGCACTGACACAGGTTGCCAAGAGATGTGGTGGATGCCCCGTTCTCAGAGACACTCAAGGTCAGGTTGGATGGGGCTCTGAGCACCTGATGGAGCTGTAGGTGTCCCTGCTCATTGCAGGGGATTTCCAGACGGCCTTTATGGGTCCCTTCCAACTCAACCAATTCTAAGATCTCTGTGGGTCCCTTCCAGCTGGGATGTTCTGTGACTCCTACATGTGATCCCCAAGCGTGAAGTCCCCGTGATAAGGGTGAGCTCAGAGCCCATCCCTGCAGGTGCGAGATGAGGACTGAGACTTCCCGAAACAACCCCTTCTGCCAATACCCTGCAATAGCTGAGGTGGCTTTTGGCTCTCGTGGGGGGATTTCTGACCCGTTCCTTCAAACAGGCTTTGTTATCAGCTTTCCAGGAGGGACAGAAGGGCAAGCTCTGTTTTTCAAAGTGACTCAAGCCCTGGGAGTGCACAGCCAACACAAGTTTTCCTTATTTAATTGCATGCGGATGTTTTCCAGATGATTTATTAGGCAGTAAATAAACCCTCTCATATCCCCAGCACTCCTCCACAGACTGAAGCCGGATTTAGAAAGTAATCCCAGGGAAAACAATTATATATATATACATATATATAAAATATA
>PPHD01023863.1:0-12317 GCA_002909625.1 Bambusicola thoracicus
CCCGGAGGCGGCGGTGCGCGGGGCTGAGCGGGCGGCGGGCGGGCAGCGGCCGCGGTCCCCACCGGCGCAGCGGTGGCAGCGCAGCCGGCCCTGCTCGGCGGTACAAAGCTGCTTGGGAAATGGCACCGCTGCCCGGAGCCGCAGTCGGAAGCGATCTGCCTTTTAATTGCGATTTTTTTTTTTTAAGCGGGCTCTTTTCGGTGAAAAGCAATTAATTTCTTAAACGTATCCCTCTCTATTTTTTTTTTAATTTTAATTTTTATTTTTTAACGTGCGTGCGTGTGCGTGAGTGCGTGTGGAAGCGCCGGGCTCCCGCGATCAGGGTCTGAATGAAACTACGTAAATGCAGCTGTCGGTGCGTCGCGCTGGAGGGACGAGCGGAGCGCTTCGGCCGCAGCCTGCCTTCAGATGCGCCCCATCTGCTCTCCAGGATCTGCCGTCGCCGCGGGGCCGCTCGCCCGGCTGGGCTCCGGGCCGGGGATCGCTGAGCTCTGACAGATCGCCGGAGATGGCCGGGGAAAAACACTGGGCAGCGTGCTGACCGCCTCTGGGTCCCGTCCCCATCCCCGCGGTGACCCGAAGCATCAGAGCGTCGCGTTCCCGAAGACTTGGGATGTTTGGGTTTTCGCGTCGCTCTTGGTTTTTGTTTTTGTTTGTCGTTGGTTTTGTTGCTTTTTCTTTGCGGAGGAAACTTGACGGAGGAACGTATTTATAGCCCCGAGTGAGTACTTTTCGGAGGAGGTTTACTCGGTGTAACTTAACGGAGCGATGCCGAGGTTCCCGCGTCGGCGTTGAGACGGAGCGCTCCCGTCCGCTCCTTTGTGTCGGCGGGATCTCGGCGCAGGGGGAACGTGCACCTGGTTCCCGGCGGGCGTAACACCCTCTATCTAACATGTGTTCCGACAGCCAGGAGGAAGCGTCGCTCCACTAGATTTATAATAAGTAATAAACGCGCGTCTGGAAGTAAAGCGTCCGCCGTCTTTTAGTCCGTATTTATGCCGCGCATCTCCGCCTGAGGAGGCAACGCCGAGAAGACGCGCATCCCTCCGAGAGCCCCCCGCCTCACCATGAATGAAACCGTGCCCCACACCTTAACTGGATTATAACTGTTGCCGTTCTTAATTTTATTACCGTTGGCTGCTTTACTCTCGGGGGTTCGTCCCGCTCCTCTCCTTCCTCTCCCCCTCCCACTCGCTGCTTCCCCTCGGAAACCATGGCTCACCCCGGGAGAAGAGGCTACGACAACCGCGAGATAGTGCTGAAGTACATCCACTATAAACTCTCGCAGCGGGGCTACGACTGGGCCGCCGGCGAGGACAGGCCGCCCGTGCCCCCGGCCCCGGCTCCCGCTGCTGCTCCCGCCGCGGTGGCTGCTGCTGGAGCCTCCTCCCACCACCGCCCCGAGCCCCCCGGCTCGGCTGCTGCTAGTGAGGTGCCCCCGGCTGAGGGGCTGCGCCCCGCGCCTCCCGGCGTCCACCTCGCCCTGCGCCAGGCCGGGGACGAGTTCTCGCGCCGCTACCAGAGGGACTTTGCCCAGATGTCGGGCCAGCTGCACCTGACGCCCTTCACGGCCCACGGCCGCTTCGTGGCCGTGGTGGAGGAGCTCTTCCGTGATGGGGTCAACTGGGGCCGGATCGTCGCCTTCTTCGAGTTCGGCGGCGTGATGTGCGTCGAGAGCGTCAACCGGGAGATGTCGCCGCTGGTGGACAACATTGCCACCTGGATGACCGAGTACCTGAACCGGCACCTGCACAACTGGATCCAGGACAACGGAGGATGGGTACGTGCCCGCGCTTCGCTCTCCTCCACCGGTGGGTGGTCGGTGGGCTTTGGGGTCACTTCATTGGGGGATGTAAGGTTTGACCTGTCGGAGCTCCCTGCTCTCCCAGCCCGCCGGCAAGCCCGGCAGCGACGGGGTCCTGACATGGCATGGTTCCAGCGTGGCTGGGGACAGCACCGGGGGTGGTGGGTTCCTGTATGGTGACCAGGTGTGCGGGCATCCCTATGCGCTCCTCGGGGTGACACACTAATGTGCAACAAGAGCAGGGACCGGTGCTAGACCATGGGTGCTGCGGTGGCAGCTGGAGGTTGTACCCAGTGTTAAAACCTGTCTTTGTCTCGCCACCAAACAAAGGTGCAGGGAGATGTGTCCATGGGATTGTTCCGGAAAAAAATTGGTGTTTGTTATGGAGTTTCTAGGGTAGAAATCTCCTCTGGCTGGGGATGGTTTCAGCATCCTTCAGAACGGGAGGGTTTCCACTGACGGAAAATGGACAGCTTTTATGCTCGTGGTCAATCAAGCGCCGTTCCTTTTTCTCTCTCTCTCTTTCCAAAATAAATAACCCCATTGGAAGTGGGAGGGTATTTCTTTCCTTTTTCCTGTATTAATTGATGCACCGTGGCAAAATGCGGTCCCGGCTGCTCTCCCACAAACTAAGCCTGCTGAACACGTGAAGGCTACGATATCAGTGCCTTTGTGGAGAGATGAGCAACATTCGTACCGAAGGAAAACCTTTGGTGTACAGCTGGAGTGAGTGTCAGTCCCCTGGCACTGGACGTGTGTGTTCTGGGGGTGTTCTCCCGTGGAACACAGCCAGTTAGGGCAGTGGGTTGCATGGTATATGTGAAGGAATACAGTGCATGTGACCCGGTTAGCATGGTCGTAAGGCCAGTGTTTGCAAAGAGTTAACTTTTCAGCGCTCGGTTCCTTGCTAGGTTGGTGTTAGGCTCAACGAGCTGCCCACGTTGGCCGTCTGTTAACATCAGATGCATTGCCTTCCCTCTGCTGAGCCCACCTGAGCCAAGGCACGGGAGCTCAGGGACCTCAGTGTGCCGAGGGTTTGCTGCTTGCTGTTGTTTTCCTCACAAAGCAGACGCTGGGAGGAAAACAAAAATAAATCTATAAAGAGTTCAGGCTGCCAGAGAGCTTCGCCGGTTAAGACGCGATGCGAGCAGTGAAAGGGTTAGGGATTTCCAGCTTGCATGTCTGGGCTGGGATGCCTTACTCGTGCATAAGTCCCACTCCAGGCTGGAAGCCCGTGCACGGAGCTGGGGCCCTCGGCTCGCTGCAGAGCCAGTGAAGTCATCCTGCTGACTGCAGCGAGCTCTGGATCTGATCTGTGGTCAGGCTGAGATGTTGTCCTGTGGGTGCAGTGTGTGAGGGGAAACATCAGTGATGAGCAAAAATGAGACCATGAAAGGGCAGGTGTTAGCAGGAGTCATTGGCCAGAGCAGGCAAACGCTGGAGCTCATTCTGGATGGTTAGAAGTAACTTAGATTGGAAGCGCTAAATGCCTTTAAAAGGCAACAATGCTTCCTATCCGTTTCGTTGTTTATTGAGGTTTCTTATAAACAAAAGCTCCTTATTCAGGGTGATGCCATTTACTGCTGTGTGTTACTTGCAGCGTATGTGTGGAAGATATGCAAGTTGCTCCCCTGCAGTGGCTTTTGCCTGAATGGTTGGTACCTCTAAGTCAAGAGATTTGCTAAGCACATGCAGAGCCTTCTGGTTCATTCCAAAGAGTTAAAGACTGAAACGAAGTTCCAAGCACAGCCTTTAGGATCCTGTCCGCAGCCAGAAGAAATCAAGGATGGCACAGCAACGGATCATTTCTTTTCCTAGTTTTCAGGATACGTCAGTGGGAAAGCATGCTTTAGTACAGTTCCATAAAGCCCTCAGTCGTCTGCTTGGCACTTGCACCATGCCCTGCGTGCAAACCTCATGGCAGTGTATCAGTGGCTGCTCTTGAGCTCACCTAATAGGTGACCGTGTTTTGTAGGACCTCAACGTAACTGTCCATGAGATCTCCACGTTGTCCAGGTTCCTGGAGCAAACACTGCT
This sequence comes from Bambusicola thoracicus, assembly GCA_002909625.1. Lineage (NCBI taxonomy): Eukaryota > Metazoa > Chordata > Aves > Galliformes > Phasianidae > Bambusicola > Bambusicola thoracicus. The sequence goes on from PPHD01023863.1 coordinate 3,842, forward strand.
GCCTGCTGTGGTCACGGGGCGGCCCCTTGGCGTGTTGAGGAGCAGTGTGTGGTCATGAGGCTGTGTGGCAGCAGGACGTAACGCTGGGAGAGGGCGTCGCAGTTAGTCAGGAGCACGTGTTATGCAGCAAGCAAGTTGGACAGCGCGTGCTTTTAGGGTGCTGTGTGGGCCTGGGGCTTACACCATCTCTGATGCTGGGCTGAGGCGTCCTTGTTATTAATCTGCCTGCTCTGAATCCATTCTGTCTGCTCGCTGGGCATTGTTTTTAGAAGGATATGAATCCTTTCTATTGCAAGGAGCTTGACAGGGGATTTGAACTGTGGTGATCTTTAAGGTTCGTTCCAACATGAGCCATTCTATGATTCTGTGAAAATAGAGGATAAAAAAAGAAAGGACACCGGAGTGCAGGTTGGAAGGGGAGGTAACTGGTGGAGTGCTTACTTCTGCAGTCACGAGACATCCACTGCTGGTGGTGCCTGGGGATTGATGGTGCCCACACAGCGCCGTGGGTTTGTTCAAAACTTGGAACAAGCAACAGACGGAGAGTGCCTGTCTGAAGGCTGTATTATGAGCTTGTGATTCTGGTGGCGAATAAATGCAGCTTTCAAAGATTTTCACATAGGTCAGGATGCCGCAATATTGTACTTTGGCCTAATAACATCTTCCTTGTGTTACAAGAGAAATAAGAGGACCGGCTCATCTCTGCAATTTTGTGGTCCCCAGTATAATGTGTGCTTTCTGACTGACACCTTAATGGCTTCATTTTCTTTTGTACTGCCTGACGTCTTAATTGCAGTACTGCAGGCTTTGCAGTGGACTAGCACATGTTGTGGCTTTCATGTTGATGGAGGGAATATGAAATGTGGTGCAGCTGGTGTAGTGGGGACTAACTGCATTTGTCTTGCAGTTACAGGTTCCCACTTAGGGCACACAACTTTGTTACACTAGCTCTTCTCAGGGGTTTGGCAGTCTAATGCACAGCTTCCTTCAGAGGGCAGTGAGGCCCTGGCACAGCTGCCCCAGAGAAGCTGTGGTGCCCCATCCCTGGAGATGCTGAAGGCCAGGTTGGATGAGGCCCTGGGCAGCCTGAGCTGGTGGGGGGCAGCCCTGCCCACAGCACGGGGTTGGAGCTTGATGGTCTTTAATGTCCCTTCCAACCCAACCTATTCTATGATTCCTCCATGAGCTTTCCAAGAAAAAGCAGGACTTAGCACAGCATACAGGAACTACAGAAGGAGACACGGGCACCATCATGTGTATTTAGGCAGATACATCTTTGGTGCTAACATAAGGAGGCCCAGGTGAGAGAAGCCATGTTGCATTGAAAATTAAAAAAAAAAAGAAAATCATTTAAAATGAAAATATTGTCCTTTGAACCAGGAATGTGATAGCTGTATGTTTCCATCCAATTCTGTTCTGTGATTGCAGCTCTTTATTCTGTGCCACAGTTCAGGGCAGATAGAGGAGGATTTGGACCCCTAAGTGGACCGTCAGTGGCCAGTAAGGGCATGCTTCCACTATGTGCTTCATGTTCCTTTGAGTCTTTACCAGAGCCAGCTGGGGATGGCCCCAGTATCATGCAGGAGAGGGAAACCACTTGGCACAGCACAGGTTCCCGAGACCTACGATGTCCCAAACCCAGCAGGCATCCTCTGAGCCCAGCCATCATCACATGCATGCCAACATCATTCACAAACATGGCTGTGGATAAGCCACTGCTTTGCCTAGTGGCCCCATCACTAGATCCCTCTCCCAAGGTTTTCCTGTTAGTCCTCCTGCAGCCTATGGGATTTAACACCTGCATTTCCAGCACCTTAGGAGGCTCCGTCTGCCAGATGACTGGTGGTTTTGCCAATATGTCTTCCCTTTTGGCAGCAGGGCTGCTTGTTCTGCAAGGGTGAGATTTCACGTGGTGGAGGAGGAAGAGGCCAGCCATCTGACTGCCGTGCTGCGGTGTGCTTTCTGAGGTGACCGTCTCAAGCCCATGCATGAGTACCAACCCCACAATAGCGTTCAGCACCTTGGCTTTGCTTTTCCTGTGTGTCTCCTTGTCTTGCACGTGGCAGGGCCCCGCGGCCACACAGGTGCCATGGGTTGTGTCAGTGAGAGGCCTTGCCTCGGCTGAATCCCCACTGGGGCTAACCCCAAGTCGCTGTTTGACTGTCGAAAGGAAGCGATCTGAAATCCACCGAGTGAAGTAAATGAATTGGCAGTTTCAAGTGTTGCACCTTCTAGGTCCTTTTGCCAGTTTTTGTGGCTTTGTGGGTTTATAATCGAATTCTCAAAATATTATCAAAATATTTTTCTTTTTGCTGTTGCTGGAGAGAAATCCATTCTGCGGAGAAGCTGCGTGGCAGTAGGGAGGAAAGAACCATGAGAGAGAGAGAAAACGACTGGTGTTTCTGGGTCTCTTTCAGCTGTGACAGCTTTCTGTGTAACCTGGGACAATGTTAGGTTGCATATTTTTTCAGCAGTCTCATGGTTTGTTTTTTTTTTCTTTTCCTTTTTTTTTTTTCATAAGTGTACTGACTGTGACCTTTACAATTTCAGAGCCACTGGTCTCGGTTATGGAGGTGATGTCATTCGCCTCGATCTTGCAAAGAACCCCGAAGTTCAAACAGCAATCCTATTAAAAATGTCTGCTTTACTTTCAGTATTGAGAAAGAAGTCAGCTCTCTGCCCGCACTGGGGCAGGCCCCTCTTGAGATTCTGCCTCGGCTCTGCTGAAAAATAAATTCTTTCATTTTGCTCTTGAAATTAGGAGTGCGCAGAGGCCTGAGGCAGGCGCAGCGCTGTGTGTGAATGCGTGTGTGAAGCAGGAGCCTTTTCTCAGGGGTCAGGTAGCAGGGCCTGGTCTCTAATGCGATGCAGGGATCGTGTGCCGTATTAGCAGCTAAATGAAGCCCCGTGGCTTGTCCTTGCACTGGTCTTAGATCTGTTGGACCTGGGATGGTGGAGAGTGGTAGGTGGAGAGATGGAAGCAATGCTTGGGTGTAATTTAGAAAACTCCATTGTGGCTTGGGTCATGTGTTATGGTTGGTCTCCAGCATGCAGGCAGGACAGATTTTCTGCGTCTCTGTTCTCCTTTGGCCTACTGGCAGCCCCTCAGGCTGGCCTGCAGGCCTCAGTGCCGTCCGGCCATGCTGCTGATGGCTTTCCACTGCTAGTGGTGGCATACGCTTGCAGCTTCTGGCCTAAGGCAGGGGTGGTTACGATATGAGTTGGCAGTGGGGACTCATGACTAATACATTGCATGATAGATGGGGTTAAATAACAAATCTCCAATGGCAACGTGAGCTTGTCATAGAATTGCAGCGTGATTAGGGTGGGAGAGCACCCCTAGATGTCATCAGGTCCAACTCCTGCTGAAGCAGAGCTACTTAGAGCAGGCTGCCATACCCAGGTGGCTTGAAGATCTCCAAGCCTTTTGGCTATTCTGTTTTCATTCCATTTAGTAATGCAGGTGAAGGTGAAGCATGTGACTGTGCTGATGAAAGCGCAGCTGCCTGATCACGAGCTATTAGAACGAGCTCCCAGCTCCCCATGCACAGTTTCATTCAGCTGATTTCTGCTTGTTAGCCTGTTCTGTTGTTTTTGCTCCATCTGCAGCTGGTGGTTCCCACCTTCCCCCAGGCCCTCTACTCCTTTCCTTTCCTGCATGCGCTGCTGGTGCCATGATGAAAAGCTGTGGCTATGCTTGCTGTCATCTCCATCAGTGCTGGATCCCCACGAGGCGGTCACCAGAGCACACAGTGGTGGGAAGCAGAGCTTGGGCCTGGCCCAGGGCGAAGCTGCCCTGTTGGCCAAGCGGTGCTGTCGGGAGCATCCTGCTGCAGCCTCCAGGAGAGCTGCTAATGAGCTCCCGCTCATTCTCCATCCCACCGAGCTGCATGGGGCCAGGCCCTGCCTGTGACTGTGCTCCTCCACACCCTAACACGTGTTCCTCAGCTGGAGCAAAATACTGATTATTTCTGAGGGCAGTGCTGGCCTGCTCTATTTTCCATATCATATATAATAATAGGATGGATGAAGGTGTGCGGAGCCATAAATCTTCTCATCTGCAGATAGATAGCATCCAGGCCTTCTTGGCAAACACAAATGCTGATGACAGATTTGAAGGATTTTCATTTTACTCTGGCTTTTAGTTTCATTAACAATCTGATGGCTTTTCTCTTTTTTTCTTCCCTTTTTTTTCTTTTTTTTTTCCATCTTTTTTGGCTCATGAAAGACTGTGTAACCAGATAACTTTTCCAAATGCATCTAAAAGTCTGGAATTTATTTTCTGTTATTTTATACTAACGCTGGTTTGCTTTTACAGTGATTGTGTACCGGTACACTTAGCTAAATTCCCTTCACTGGAAAGTTCTTTGCAGGTTTCTGGATCTTACAGCTAATGAGTAAGAAAACAAACCTGATTTTAGAAAGTGTTGCCATTGACTTCAATAGGAACAGGAAGAGGCACTTAATTAGACAATTGTAGTTGTGTTTACTTTGTATATGCGGCAAGAAAAATAAGATCAAATGAAAAAGCCACAGGTTTTCAACTAATGAAAAAAAATAGCCTTTTCTGCAATGCATGGTTAACCTTTGGTAGCTGTTTCCATGGGAGAGCTTTTGGGGGGAAGTACTAAGCTGGGTTAAAGGAAGGCTTAGGTATTTATAAGGATGAGAGGAATGTCTGAACTTTAGTTTGAATAATACTGCTTTGAAGGGGCAATCGTACACCTTGATGAAACAGGATAAATTTAACATTAGCTGGTGAAATTGGATCACTAAGTGCTGAGGGTAGGCCTTTCTCCAGAGCATGTTATTCGGTAGTTACCTATTAGTTAAGCGTACCACACCACTGGATTTTCTCCTGCACTGACTTACTGAGGATCTTTTATTTAGAGGAAATGGTCAATGTCTTTCAGTGCATGCATAATTTTATTGCCATTTTATTTTACCAGAGGAACCAAAAGAATGATTCCGTTTTTGCTATCTGCAAAGCCAACTTGGAGGGCTTTGGGGTACTTCAGCGAGTCATGTAAGTATGTGAGCCAGCTACAGGCAAGAAGAAAAGGCCCCAGTTTTCCCCATGCGGTGATTCAGAGGCTGTCACCTAGTTATTAGAGAATGCTGCTGAGAGTCAAAACTCAACCTGGTGCTAAGCGCTGAGTGAACTGTGTGATTTGGGGCAGATCGTTAAGGGCTCTTTTTTTCAGTCAGCCAAGCTATGAAATGAGTGATCTTGCCTGTTGTATATGTCATTACAGGTCTGGGAAATATGGCATTGACCGCCACAGTATCATGAGTTGGGCTGATGCTTTTTAGTTGGGGAAAAGAAAGTCATGCAAGATTTGAACAAAATACCTGCCATGGCGACTTTGGGCTTCAAATAATACTTGAATCAATATAACTGGGTACCAGTATTCAAATTGGATAACACTGAATGTTGTCGTCGCTGGAGCTCTCCAGCCCAGGAAAGACTGAAGTGAGTCCAATGGTGAAAATTCCTGGTGATGAGGTTTGACCAGAGAGGCAAGGAAGAAGAAAATACAAAATGAAATGGAACATAGAATTAAACTTTTTCTGATCTGCTGTTTGGATGTGTGTTGGGAGTGCTTGCGAAGCAAGCATTAAAAAGATCTGTTTCAGCTGTTGGTCTGTAGTTTCTGTTCAGGAAAAGGACAAACAACATGAGGAATTGCAATATATAACTTTAGTTTTTTTTCCCCTGCATATCAGCACAGTTCATCAGGCATTTAATGGAGGAAATTTTCTTTCCTTTTCCATTCTCACAAAATGTTCATGTAACAGCAGCTATGGCGCTTCAGAGAAAGCAGCAATAAGCTATGTTGCATTCAGAGATGCAAAGTGTCTCTGTGCACACCTGTTCCTTTGCTTCCATTTGCAAGCTTCAGTAAGCATTCAGGCATGGGCAGAAAAAACTATGTTGTGTTAAATATATTTTTAAGTAATCAAACCACTGGGCTTGACCAAGAATTGCCCTCAGAACTGTCCTTCTGAATTGCAGCTTATGAGACAAAATTCCTATTGCATGTTCTGAGAAGACCTCCACGAGTCCTTGGGAAGTCAGGACAGGTTCTTGGACCGGAGGCTGATGAAACACCTCCTTCTGTAGTACCAGGAATCCTGTGTTGTGTCTTCACAATGGAGTAGCTTTTGTCAGCTTTGTCTTTTAAGGAAAGAACTTACTTAAGAAAATTCATTGTATAGTCAGAGCATGTAATATAAAATGTAGGAGAGGAGCCTGTTTCTAGGTGAAAAAAAGAAAAATTATTCAGAGGAGAATCCACAATCCCAGAGAGGTTGTGGATGCCCCATTGCTGGAGGCACTCAAGGCCAGGCTGGATGTGGCTCTGGGCAGCCTGGTCTAGTGGTTGATGACCCTGCACGTAGCTGGGGGGGTTGAAACTTGATGATCGTTGTGGTCCTTTTCAACCCAGGCCATTCTGTGATTCATATACAGTACTAAATGTGTTGGTAGTGTACTCAGCAAAATAAGATGATCGGTATTAAACATCAGTAGCGTTTCTTGACCAAGATCATTTGCACAGCTCAAGTAAAGAACATTGAAAAACCTGAGGTAAGAAAACTTCCTGATTAATAATGAAAGTAAATCCTGCATTTGTGCTCCAAGTGTCTGCAAATTTAAGTTCAGCTAGTCATATCCTTGAGCCTTGACTGGAGTCATCTAGCAAATCACAGCGAATTACACTAAGTACCTAATCCCAATCTGCTGATTGATGCAAAAGGTCCCAAGTATAACCCAGAAGGAGACCTAGCATGTATATTATTTTCAAATTTTAGCTTGGCCTGTTCCCTTCTTTCTTGCCCAGGCCTACTAACACAAAGCAATAAATAGCAGCGCTGCTCTGGAGCCTGCAGAGGGAAATGCCTTCCTCACTCCCAGCTGGAATGCAACGGCAGGGGACACTGGGAAGGGAGGAAATGACACCCCCCATTCAAATTGTCAGGTGGCAATCAGACTGCAAATAAATAACAAGCCTGGGGTGCAGTCAGGCTTCTCAAGGCTATGTGCAAAAAGTCCTGCAGTGTAAGAATCACCTGCTTGGCTCTGGAGTGAGTGCATGGCATCTTGGCCCCGTTGCAGCCAACAGATGTATTTTTCCACTGGGGTAAAGTTTCCCTCCAGCACACAGTGTTGTCCAGTGTCATACAGCATGTGGACAGACCCTCCATTCCATGTGCTACAAGTGGTTGGGGAAACCCATTGAGGCGTCTCTTTGTTCCTTTCTTCTTATCTTCTAAGGGTGGTTGTTTCACTGGGATGTCGTGTATTTATTTTGCAATCAATGGGGAAATTTTTATTTTGCTTTCTTTTTTCTTCCTTTTTTCCCCATTTTTCCAACCTAGAGAGAAGGATGCTTGGGGTATGGTCATCATCCCCATACTGCAGGCTGGGGCTGCTGTGACAGTTCAATGGGCTGAGCGAAGACACAGCATTGGCACGCCGTTATGCTGTGTAAATGGGCTTAGGGTTTGTTTTAGAAAGCTTGCTCTCTTTTTCCCTTCTCTGCTGCCTTCTCTGCCCCCCGCAGACACAAATACATCATTCTCACAAATGAAACTCTTTAATTTTAATAACTGGCCTAGAGCTAAAACTGACAGTGAGAGAGGAGCTGTTTGGTTTGCCGTCACTGACAGCTGGAATAAACTACCTGTTCCCTTGGAAGCAACGGACAGCCAGCATTTATTTTTAAGGACATTTTGATCCCTGAAGAAAGACCTCTCAGCAAAAACAGCCGAAACCAGGGCAACTTGGTGCTGTTGGCTGCTGTTGGAAGCAAAGCCTTGAGGGGGCTGGAGGAACATGGTGTGTAGAGGTCCCATTTCTCTCTCCCTGTAGCTCAGGCCCTTCTTTTCAGAATGAATCCTCGTCAGCCTTTGGGACAGGCTCAGGGCCCCTCTGGAATAAGCTTCCTGTGGTCAAGATCCATGCCAGGCTGGTTGGACAGGAGCTCTTCTATGCAACTGAGTGGCCCAGGTTCTCAGTGTCCTGTACTGCAGTGATGGAGGGTGAGTGATGTGTTAGATATGAAGTAACTTTGCAGTGACTAGTTTTACCTCTGGCTCCGTAGGAAAGTCAGCCTCCTTATTTTGCCAGTTCTCAGAAAAGCGTGGCAGCGCTCCCATTTCCTCTTCTCCTCCCTCAAGGCCTGCTGCCCTTTTTATTTTTATTTTTCGCTCCCGGCTCCATTAGACAACATGCAAATTATAGTTAATAGAGCCAGAACAATGCTGTGATCCCAACGGGATAGATAAGGGTCAGAGCCATCGTGTGCCAGCCCTCGGCGTGATACTAATTCTGGCTGTGTCCGCCCACAGGTCAGGCTGGAGGTGGCCACCGGCCCCTCACTGCTCTCCTGCTCCTGCAGTTTCTTGCAGCCAGGCTCATGGGTGGTTTGGGGGAGGCAGGAGAGGATGCTGTGCTCTGTGCACCTCCCTCTTG
>PPHD01023864.1:0-12317 GCA_002909625.1 Bambusicola thoracicus
CAAATGTGTGTGCATTAAATATAAGTTGTGTGTACTGTGGCTTACAGTGTTTCAATTCCAATACCTTTTTTATTTAGCATTAAGAGCTAGCGGACTGCTTTGCCAAATGGCCAAGAATTGCTTATTTTCCTGGGCTGTCTTTAACACTATGGAGAAATTAATAGCAGTTCCAGAATTTGTGAAGAGCAAGGAAATAGTCTTTTCTGATTCAAAGAGCTAATTAGAAGAACATGTCCATGGATATTGGGTCCTCACCACCACCACCACTTCTTAGACGAATAAGAGGGAAATTTAATAATTACTTTCAATTTTGCAGGCAACCAGCATCAAGCGTGAAATGACCTTCCCTGCATTTCAGCAGGAGGATGTAAAAACTGACATCAGTCAAAAACTGCCAGACCAACAGTTTCTCCTGTTCACCACGAAGGAGGAAGATCTAAAAACAGCAGAGACCAAAAAAACAAGCAGAGTTCATGAATATGAAAAGGAAAACACTCGTTCCGTTTGTCTTCTGGAACAGAAGCGCAAGGTTGTTTCTTCAAATATTGATGTGCCTCCAGCAAGGTAAGGAAAGTTAGTTTTGGTTTGGTTTTGTTGTTGGTTGTTGGGTTTTTTTACTCTTTGCATGTGTGTGGTGTTTTTTTTTCTTCCTGGTGGCAGCTTTGCCATGTGTACTGTGAACTGTTAAAACTGGTATTCATGTTTAAGCAGCCCAAAGTTGATCTCGACTCCTCTACTTGAGAGATGTGCTAGAAAGTAGAAAACAGCAGTAGCAGGAGCTGAGGCTGTCAGAAACGCAGGACTTGGAATGGTTTTGCTATTTATCATGTGCTGCAATGAGATACGCCCAGAAGAGGATGTACCTTGACAAGGGGAGATTGTCGACCCAGCTTCAGCTCTGCCTGATAAATTATCTCCTGAATGAGGCACAGGATCATACCTACAGCCACGTATTACTCACAGGGATGTGCAGTGACTTATTCTGGATATTGAGGTTGTAGTATCATGTTTTCTGCTACCTGCTTACATGGGGTAGAGCTGAGTCATGACATGGTCTATAAAATGAATTAATAGAAAAAAGGTGGTGAGGAAAAGACAGTGCAGGCAAATCAAAGTTGTGTGCAATGGGAATTTAGGGATTTTGTTGTTGCTTTTTTAATTCTTATTCCTTGGATTTCTTGTGAATACACGTCAATTTCTGTGACAGCAGCATTGTACTTCTAATTATAAAATACTTACAGGGAAATATTTTGAGAAAAAATATTTGTTCTTTTATGTTTGTTAGGCTTTATCTATATAGCAGCAAGAAAATCAAGTTTTATTTATATATTTTTACTTTTTCCTGACGTTTAGGTGGAATAATAGGAAGAGAAAAAGAAATCAAGAATTTTGTGCTAGCTAGCAATCAAAGAGAAGGGGATAGAAAAACAATGTCTAGAACTTTGAACTTTTGGGGAAGGAATTATCTACATGGAGACAGAAAGGGGATTACTCCTCTAGACAAGGGCTGGTGTAAAAGAAAGATATCCAGCAACGCTGCGCAGATTCTCTTGAAACAGTGGTGAAAAACTGATACCAAATGGGGTGTTCTGTCATGCAAGATAACAAGTGCATGGGGGAGTTTTTGCTGTTTGTGATTATATGTTGGCATCGGTTTATCTGCAGATATCTTTCTTTAATGTTCCCGGTAAATACACTTGCACATGACATGCAGTGAAGTTCCTAGCATGTTTATTTTCTAGAATGTCCCTTATTAAGCCATCAAACCGTACGTTTTGTTGGTTTTTTGATTGCTTTCTAAAAACGAACATAAAGCTGCACGTTTTGCCGTGTCATCCAGAAGAGGATCATCTTTCTCTTCTGGCTCTTATGGATGACAGTTGTGAAAACCACAAAGTTCACAAGTACTTTGACAGAATTGTTTTCCCAGGCACATACCTAGTAAAAAGTTACGGTTGAAATTTTTAGGACACTTATTTTTTTGCAATAATGACAGAGTGCCCACGTATCTCAGAACAAATGTAATCATCAGAAGATTCAGGTCGAAAGGCACTGTAGGAAGTGACCTGGTACAGCGTCCCGCTCAAAGCACGTGTTAGCACGTCCATTTTAAAAATTTGGGAAATAAAGAGTCAGGCTTTAGGAGGTTTTTATTTGACTTCATTGAGATAATCCATCTCAAGGAGTCAAGCTCCTCTTTCCTGTAACTTCAGGATCGTCTTCCTTCTGAGGGATGAACATTTCTTCCCCAACAAGATGGAAAAGAGTATGAATAAGTACCTTTAATACCCCTTTAAAGCTCATTATGACACCAGTTGTGAGCACAGAGTACTGAGATGATAAGAAGCATATTTGTTTGCAAAAGCGTTTTGTAAAATTGCTCATTGATCCTGTATTTTGTTATGCACACGTATATGATCTTATGTACTTAAGAGAACTTTCTGCTTGTTTTCAGATGTGCAAATAAAGCTGCTGTGTTAGCAGACGTAGGGAAGGAAGCAGGCAACAAATCCAGAATCTAAATTCAGTAGTGTGATAAGTATCGTGGTCACTCCTGCTACAAGTTTGATTTTTCCATTGGAATGGGTGGTGGCTTTTTGTCCTGTTTGTCAACAACACGCAGGAAGTGTGCAAAAACCTTTGCTTGGAGACCTTGTTAAATATTTGTTGTAATGAGGGGAATGCCCAATACCTCTTCAGTAGGTACTGTTGAATCTGTAGAAGTCATATTCTCTGGAGTACAAAGGAATGTAAGGCCAGACATTTGTCTTTCTCCTGTCTCTTTACAATAATACGATGTTTACAAAAGTGTGGGAGAAGTAAGGAGGTGAATGGGATCTTCGGTTTCATATGGCTACGTACACCATCTTGAGAACAAACTCAGCTGGTGCTTTGCTATGAAAGTACAGTTTGCTGTCTATTCTGTTAAAACCTTGATGGAGTTGAGGAGATTATCAGCTTCGCTTCAGATGCCGAATCAAAGAGGAAGACTGAACTTTACTGAACCCCGAACAATATCAAAGTGGTTTAGAGCCACGTTTATCCTACTGCAAAATCTTCATTAGCAGGAGCATATGAGTATCTTCATAAGAGCTCTGGAAAAGTGTCTGCAAGAGAGTTGGTAACATGGAAAGGTATCCTTCACTTTGACCACTAAATGAAACAAAGTCCATTCCATCTTAACAATACCAGTGAATATGAATGAAAATCTTTGTGAGGCTCTGTATCCAAATATTCAACAGCTTAAAAAATACTGGCATGATAAATACTGCTTCTCAGATGCTCGGTCACACTACTTCTGCAGTGCTCTGATTATTACTTACAGACTACAAACTTAGAAGTATGTGAAAGTATTTTATCGTGGTCTCTGGCATTTCGGGTGCTTCATCGTAAGGCGTGCTGAAATTACTGTAGGTGGGAATGGGGAGGGGAGACAGTTGGGTTGCCGCATATGGAAAATGAGAATCTAGTGAAGAATGTGGGCAATAGAATTCTGTTTTCTGAGGAGGGGTAGATCCATAGAATTTAACAGCCCGGCAGTGATGTAGTTTTCTGGAGGGTGGAAGGTGTGGGTTCAGGCTCTTCTGTGGTGTTTGGAGCAGTGCCATGGACTCATCCAGGGATGTGTCCTGACCATTGCATTCCTGGCATACTCAAGGTGCTGCATAGGGCAGATCTTTAAAGTCACAGTGTCAAGCTAAATAAGCGAGCTGTTTAATATAAAGCAAGGAATTCAGATTTCCTTATCACTTTTCAGAGTTTAAATTTATCATCAGTTTTGGTGCTTAGAGTACTGCTCTCGGAGAAAGTGGTCTGACAACTCCACTACAAACTGCAGTTATCTCTGAGAATTGAGATTTTATCTACAGAACAGAGGAAAATACATTTTCATTGACCTGCAGTTCAACTACAAGCGATCAAACACAGAACAGATCCCTGGGATCTGAGTGGTGAAAGGTCATTTTTTAATAAGAGTGGTGCCACACAGGGAATAATAGCGTTGCATTGTAGGCAGAAGGAAGCCCGGCTCTGCTGGTGTTCTGAGCAGCTACATCTGCAGAGGTCAGCTGCAATCAAAGATGATGTCCCCAGCAGGCAGCGGTGTAGAAGTTAGCGGAGCCTTTTCACTCATTTGTATTTTCATCAGTTATGCGCCAGAGTCCACACTTACTCCCAAAGCAAGTCAGCAAGAAAGAGGAGAAGCAGCCTGGACCGGTGGCAGCACAGCTGGGAGAGCAGGAGTCAGGGCCTGGGCAGTGACTGCAGCTCAGGTCTGGTAGAGGCTGCTTGTGCTGCGGGGACTGACTGGATGGTGAGCAGCCGATAGCAAGGGAGAAAGTTTCCTTCTTTCATGTGAAACATCAGGGTAAACATGTGGAAGTGGTGGTGGGGTTAAAACTCCATTTAAACAGATGTGATTTGACAAGCTGCATCTGAAGCCCTTTATAACTTCTACGCATTTCTTGCAAAGATAACGTCTTTTCTGGTGTGTTGGAAGGGAGCAACTTGAAACATCCGAAAGGGTTAGAGAATCAAGAAGGGAAATGAACAGACATCACTCCTGCCCTTCTAGAGGGTGGCAGTGTTTAATAATTTTGTTAACTTCTTACTAAATGATCTCAAAATATTGTGAAATATGTATTATCCACTTGCCATATCCTTCACCTGTTCCCTCCAGTACTGTATCTCCTCTGAAAAAAAGGGAAGAAACCCGAATTTTCCTACTGCTGAACTTTCTCTACGTTGTTTGTGCTCCTAAAGGAAAAGCCAGAGCTAAACCTCAGTCGCTTAAGTACTTCCAGTAGTGAGAAAATAGCTATTGTGCAATAAAACCCTCTAGTTCCTTGGCCTTTCAGGTTCACTGTTAAGTAGTGCCATCTACAGTGATAGTCATATATGTTGGATCTTCCCGTCTTGTGTTTCTTTTTGTTTAAAAAGAGTTGCGCTTATTACAAAATACATTTTTATTCACGTACCTGTACATTATCCACTAATTAGTTCATAGTTTATTGGAAAAATATGTGATAGAATTGAAGTAAAATAAATGAAGTGTCTCTAGGAATCCTTTCCCTCATTGCCATTTTATGCACTTCTAATATAGGCACAGAAAACTACAGCGAAATAAATGGTAGCCATATTTTCTGGCCATCATTGTAAGGAAACAGCTTAGGCAGTGCTGAGTTTTCGTCCCGGAATGATTTTCTTGCCTGGTATCTCCAGGAACGTAGCTCTGGGCAACCTTCTGATCAGGGAGTTTGCTGCTGATCCCTGCGGCCCGCTGGGCACAGCTGGTTATGCAGCATGCATTTCAATGGGAACATTTGCATGTTTTCCTAGCCAGACCTCTCCAGGAGCCTGACTCCGAGATCAAAAGCAGTATCTGCTTAACTCTGATATCCTCAGGAGGAGGACTTCCTGATGTACTTGCAAGAGGAAGAACCCAGTGATCACTTTGTGCTGTTTTGTTTGCCCAGAGATGTTTATTCAGATGCAGTCTTCTCACTCTGTTTTAGAAAAGGCCAGCTTCCCTGAGGAAGAGCTCCTTTTCCATTTGCTACGTAATGTTGGCAGAACAGATCGATCAGGCAACTTCAGAGGGAGTCAACTATTTGTTGGCTGCCGATGCTTTTCAGGCAAATGGATGAAAACAGAAGGCCAAGAAAGCAAGCTGTGCTGCAGATTTATTGCAAGCTTCTGCAAACTTCCTTCCAGCTCAAAATCACTTCATTTAGACAGTTTTCAGTTTTTTTCCAACTACCCTTTGGACTGAATGTTCTCATCTCTTTAAATGCTATTTTCTGTGCATGCATCATAGTTGGAAACTTTGAAACCCATTGTTTTTCATGTAATGAAAATTACACCCGGAGTAATCCCCATATTTCAGAGCTTCTGTAATAATGTTGGTAGTTGGCAATACCATGTGTTTAAAATCAGCTTCTCCAAATATCCGCACCAGCTAATTATTGAAGTATTAAATTGTTGCTTTGTTTTGCTAGGCTTTTTTAGTTAAATTTGTGTGCAGCTTGATTGGATTTCACCCAAGCAGTCATTAGAGCTTGATTATGCTTAATATTGATGGTGAACTGCTTGTCATGGTCTGCTGCAAAAAAGACATGCCTTCTAGGATCCCATTGTTAAGGGGAAAAGAGGTTTAGACAAAAAGCAGTCATGTTCTTCACGTGTTTCTTGATGCTGCTTTCCAGTACTAGATTTTCTTTACCTTATTGAAGGACTGTATGTGCATATTAAACTCTGGGGGCCTTTGAAAATGCACGTGTAAGCAGTGTAGCAGAAGTTGAATTGAAAAATGTAGATTAAATTGCAAGTAAAAACTCCGCAGGTGCTTATTACAGTTACAACAGAGCCAAACCGTAACTCCCAAAGTCACCTTACTCATTTAACTGAGATCTTCCAGATCCCTTGCCTCGGTGTTCGTTGCCATGATAGACGAACCAGCTGGTTGTGATGCTGAAACAGAGAAGGGGAAAATGTCTGTAGATGTATTTGTGACTGCATTTGAGCTGTGGAAATCTGACTTTTCATGTGTGTCAGGTCTCAGTGATGCTGATGAGCAGAGGGCATGATCAGGGGGACTGTCCCATTCAAAGAGTGGCTGAACTTGGGGTGGCTGGTCCTCACTGCCATATGTCAGGGAGGATAGTTTGCTGAAAAAATTACTTATATGTACTATCCATTGCTGAAGAAGAGTTTATTCTGTGTGCGTAATGTATCTCTGTTTTCTCTTCCATGGGATATGTTTGTCAGTCCTGTTTCGTTGTGTTGTATTGCATGCATATCCATCCAAGAGCTTCGAGATCTCCTGTTCATTGGCTTTATGACTACAATGATAATGGTTTCAGCTGGTAATGAAACTACTCATGTGACTCATTCAATTGACCTTCATGACCAATCTTAGATATATGCTAGCTAGCCTTTCTAGCAGGATTTTGTCAATTTAGTATTCTTGCTAAAGTGTGAGTTTTGGATGAGATGAAATTACTCTGAGATTTGTTTTTTCTCAGCAGTGCCTAAATCACAGTGAATATTAATCTCATGAATAAATCAGACTGCTTTTTCTGTTCTTTACTCATGATCTTCTGCACTGGGTAGTGAATTTCACACAACTTGGTGTAATGCCAGGTGTGTGTGTTTGTGGTATCTCAGCCTGTTTTGCTGTACTTGATCCTGTGAGACCAGAATGGTATTTACTACTGATTGAAAAAGCAAGAAAGCAAATGAAGGCTACTTCTCAGGAATATGTTCCTTTCTGGTTGGTGGGGCTTTTTGTAGCAACAAGTCATCACGTAGACTTCTTCATTGTTCCTCTGCCTCTAAAATGTAAATGATGCACCTTTTCCTCTGAAGGATACAGCAGTATTTTCATTAGGAGAGGAACTGAGCCATTTGGGGTTTTGGCCAGTGTTACTGTCCCTTTTCTTTTATTCTAGTAAAAACTAAACACGGGTTGAATTGTTTGTTCAATTAATGATGGTCATGTTAAGCTCTCCTGCTGCCTGATATTGGAGTCGGTATTATTTTAGGTAATCATTGTCTTCAAAAGGAGGCCAAAAAGAAGATTTTGCTTATGTCCTACGTGCACACACGTGTAATATATATGTATGTATATACACGTAAATAAGTTTCCAGTTTCTCTAGAAAATTCTATTTTTAAAGCAATGAGGAGGATTTGTCTCCATCCATAGAAATGTCTTTAAAACCTTTTTCACTGGTAGTCAAGACAAGGGGCTGAATTATTTCATCTGTGTGACCAAAGTTGCCAATGGACAGTGATCTCATTATCAAGCAGATTTCAATGAATTCTTCTAATGTGACACACAGGAAAAATGTGTCCTTAATCTACAACGAGCGCTGGGCGCTGGTTCTTGAGGAGCTGCATTCAGCAGTCATTGCTGCTCTATCTGCTAGCTACCACTGTGAATGGACATCTTGTTCTCAGCTCTTCAGTTCCCTTAAAAAATGGAGTGTAATTTCAAAACACTCTTAAACAGCAGGCAATATTCAGTAAGGGTAATTTCTTTGTGTTTTGTGTTAGCTGTGGACCAAAAAGAAAAATCCTGTTGAAATGCCATCTGTGCTGAGAAAAAGAAAAAAGTCAATGGATATGTGGTTTTTAACTTGTATATCTGTGAGACGTGCAAGAATGGGTTCCTGTGTATGTGGTTGTATAGAAGCATATTTGTAGCTCCAATTTTATTTAAACACTATAAAGTTAAAATAGTCTGGCTTACACAGTGATCTTCAGTACTGTATCATTCAGGTCAGGAAGGCCGTGGAGCTTGCCTTTCTGAGAGAAGTTCTAACATGGATAATTATTTTTCAAATATTTTTAGATATTTCTGTTTAACTCCTCTAGCATCACCTCCATGATAACATTAATTTTAACCATTAAAAAATTAGGTAAAAAGTGTTTTGTACATTTTCTATATTGATAGTAATGTGCTTTCATGATGTACAAGGGCTTTTTGGTACTTTGTTCGTATTCCTGTGATGACTACTCTATTGTAATGCTTATTTAACCCTACTGATTTTATTCCATACGTAAAGTATATCACTGGTTTGCATAGATGAAAGACTATTTTTAAGGTGATGTTTATTAATTTATCTAACAGATATTTTTCTGATCTCTTCTATATAGAGATTTTATATGCGTCCGGTACCTATTTTACCTGTTACTACTAGAGTTTTTCTGATAACAGGAGCGTGAAAGCATGGAGCACTTAACCTAAATACTGATATTTCAACATTATTAGGTTATGTATGTATGTATATATGTATGTCCCCAGTAGGGACAGACTGAGAGAGCTGGGGCTCTTAAGCTCCTAGAAGGCTCCTAGGGACCATATAGAGCTTCCAGTACCTAAAGGGGGCCTACAGGAAAGCAGGGGAGGGACTTTTTATGAGGGCATGTAGCAACCGGATAAGGGGAAATGGTTTTAAACTGGATGAGGATGTATTTAGACCAGATATTAGGAAGAAATTATTGACTGTGAGGGTGCTGAGACCCTGGAACAGGTTGCCCAGGGATGTTGTGGATGCTTCCTCCGTGCAAGCATTCAAGGCCAGTCTGGATGGGGCTTTGAGCAACCTGGTCTGGAGGGAGATGTCCCTGCCTATAGCAGGGGTTGGAACTAGGTGATCTTAAAGGTCCCTTCCAACCCAAGCCATTCTATGATTCTGTGATTTTATTTGAAACAGAACCACATCTTTCTGTGATTTCATCAGTCTGCTGAATATAAACTGAATACATCCAACTCATCGCTTTTACTCCTTGATAGTTTTGGAAAAATGTGAGAGCAGTATTGTCAGATACCCAAGGTCTGCATGAAGCAGCTGTGATTTTGGTTAGTTGCTAGTCTTTCCAAGTAGTGTATTCTTTGGCCTAGTGGTTGACAATGCACTGCACAGAACGTACGTTGCAGGCATTCTGCAGCATGGTGTTGGTTCCATATGGAAAGCGCAGTGAATGCATGCATCTTGCAGGCTTGCAAGTCAGTGTCTTCAGTGTATTTTTAGCACATACTAAATGACCTTTCTACAGTTTTCTTGTGACAGTAGAAACTACTTACTGTTTCTCAAGTGCACCAGGCAAGCTCATTAGGTAGGAAATTATGTGATTTTGCATATGCCTTTATTTTAAGTTCTGTTGTAGAAACTCTTGCTGTTGATGCAATGCCAAGTCTGCCACATCTACCAAGACACTTCAGACCTTTTCAGTGAACAACACAGGTCCTATCTTTGGTAAACCAGGAGGAAGCTTTGGGTGAAACACGAACTTATGTTCTAGCTGATCCCAGAGAAAAGTACATCCTGTAGTGCCTTGCTGCTCCACCAGGCAGTGAAAGTGGGTGAAACGAGTTGAGACATCTTGCTCAAAACATTCCCAAGTAAATGTATGTTTACGCTTTCCATAGAACTGACGTTTATAAAAATAACTCATTTGGGGATAAAACATTCACTGTTGGTGGCTGTGTGTGAAATTGTTTGTTTGATAACCACATCTTCAAAACAGCTCCCTAGGGAGCTGAAGTAAAAAGTATAGAATAACATTGCCAGAAAACAGTAGCAGAGTGTTTCTTTTTTTATTTATACATCATCATATGCTGGATGTCTGGCAGTTGCACTTGCTTCTATCAAAGAGCGTAGCAGACACTCAGTTGTAGCTGGGCTCCTGACCTTTGTTATCCATCAACAGCAGAGGTAGCGTCATTGTGGTTAGCTGAGCAGTTTCCAGTGTGATTTTATCAGGAACATTCAGAAAGAGCCATTTCCTTGAGCACTGGTAAACATCCAGCTGGTGGTGGTGGCCTGCTCGTAGTTCAAACCTCTGTCTCTTACCACACACCTCGTCTTCGGGGCATCGGACTCGCTGTGTTTCTGCAGTGTTTTAGTGGGCCCAAGCAGCTGTCATTTACTGTTTGTAGTGAAATAAAACCTGTGTTCAGGCAGTGCTTTCCCATTAAAAAGAAAACACTTTGAATGCTTTGTAGACTTACACTTAATTTTGTATACAAAGGATGTTCTTGCTGCCTGCTCCCAAATTTAAGCTCCTTGCTTTGTCTGCTTGCTTTTTCTTCATTTCACAGAATCATAAAATCACAGAGTATCTCGAGTTGAAGGGACCAGCAAGGGTTATTGAATCCAGCTCTGGGCTCTATACAGGACCACCCAAAATCCAAATCCTATGCCTGAGAGCGCTGTCCAAACGCTCCCTGCACTCGGGGCTGTGCCCACTGCCCTGGGCAGCCTGTTCCATGTACCAGAGCCCACTGTCCTCTGGTGCACAACCTGTCCCTGACCCCCACCCACCCCTCCCCTGACGCAGCTCCATATGGTTCCCTCGGGCCCTGTCGCTGTCACACAGAGCAGAGCTCAGCGCTGCCCCTCTGCTCCCTGTGAGGAGCTGCAGCCGCCATCAGGCCTCCCCTCAGCTCCTGTGCTCTGTGCTGAGCACACCCAGGGACCTCAACTGCTCCTCACACACCTTGCCCTCTTGACTCATCACCGTCTTTGTAACCCTCCTTTGGACAGTCTCTAATACTTTTACATCCTTATATTGTAGTACCCAAACCTGCACCCAGTGCAGGTGAGGCCAAACCAGTGCAGGGTAGTTTTGTTGTCTGGTACTTTCAATAATAACAACAGTAGTAAAAATCTAACCAATCTAACCCTTTAAAACATGACGTAAAAGGCTTGTGGTTACAATTATTTGTGTTTTGTGGTATGTATTTTGTGATGCTGTTAACAGAAATTGTAAGTATGACAAAGGAAGATATATTGCTATCTCTTGCCAGTCCCTGGTGCAAATATATGCAGCAATCTTTTTCATTTTACTGTGTTTTGATCTGAGTAAGAAGACTGGAGAGAAAATCAAAGTCGTATATTTAATGCTGGCCTTACAAAAATAAACCAGTTATGTACTATACTTTTATCATTAACATTAAAGCAGTACAGAAACAAGCTTTCAATTATGTTTCAAATTAAGACATAATGTGTGGCATTAATAAACATGGCTTGTATTGGTCCTACAGATAGAAGATTTGAATTACATTATGCAGCAAATGTTGTTAGTAATCTGTGTTTTTTTTTCCCTTGTTTCCTTTTTTTGGCAACCTGTTGTGCAGACATTCAAACTGTTCTCAGTATTAATTAAGTTAGCTTGTCACTGTTGTGGCAGAGGATCTGGAGAGGCAGCTTATGTACGGTGCAGAGCTGCATTGACAAGCCAGGGAAGGATGTACCCGCTTTGAAATATCACTGAAGAGGCAGCGGTTGTCCTGCATTTGGTGGCACTGGCCTGCACTGCTGGGGCTTCTCGCTGTGTGAGAGGGAGTTGTGGTCATTTCTGGTCTCAGTGTGACATTCCCCTGGGATGGAAGGGGCTGGTCAGGTGCAGCTGAGGAGGTGCTGACTCCGCTGGCTCCGCTGATGTGATTTGTTAGCATCCTTTGGTGCCACATGTGTCTTCTGAACCGCTGTTGGCTCTAGTGGTACTTCTTGTCCTGGAGTATGCTTTTTTAATATATTTGATATCAAGTAAACAGGAAATACAGAGAACAAAATCTTTAGTCAGATGTCAAAAATGAAACCAATTCTTCCTTCAATCCATCCTTACGTCAGGTTGCAAACACTGAACTATTATGTTTCTGCTTCTTAAATTAAAGCTTGTCCAAGCTAAATCTGTCCCTTGATATCATGCTGACTTACTAAGCGTCTGGCCTAGATCTGCCCTCCTACTTTCAGAACCTCGTGTTGACTCACTGTGCCTTTCAGCTTCCCACGTACCCATCTATCGCTAC
>PPHD01023866.1:0-12317 GCA_002909625.1 Bambusicola thoracicus
ATATAGAAATAAACCGACCCTTCTAACATTCCCAAACAAGTGGTTATTTTTAATCAATAAGACTGGTTTGACTTTCAGATTATCATTAAATATTAAAAACAAAAAAAAGAGAAAAAAAAAAGTAGAGATGTCAGAGAATTTCAGATGTCTGAAAACTGCTCTGAAATACCAGATCAGTGAGAAAAAACATTGCTTTCAGCCTGGAAAATGGAAAAATAAACACTGATGTTCTCAGACAAAAATAGAAACCCTTCCTACCTCTTGGATTGGTATCCATCTCCCCAGATGTTAAGCCAATTAGATTTGGACGCTGTGTTTGTGCTCTCGTAAAGAACTGCCGATACTGAGATCTACCAGCACTGGTAATACTAGGAGCTTCAGGGTTATAGCCATCTGGCTCATATGTATCTATAAAAAAAAAAAAGGAGAGAATTTTAAGAGTTTTTCAGATGAGCTTAGGACTCACAGTTGATTTTCTCTTAAGGAAATGCACAGGTCTCCAAGAATGAGAAGTTGTTTTTGTATGAAGAGAGAAGAAAGTCATACAGACAACGCGTATAGCTATAAAAGCTCTTAACTAAACTTTACACTTAAGTATATTTGGGAATATTCTTCTACTTTAATGATTGTTACTGTTTGTCAGAAGTGTGTAAGTCTCCATAACTGAGTATTGATGGCAAGATGCCTGAAAAAGAGATTAGGTACCTCTATCACATCCTTCAGCAAGTCTGACACTGCTTCACAGGGAATAACAAAAGACTGAGTTTGAGTCTTTATTCTTATATCCTGTCCTAAGATGCAAAGAGATTTTCATTCTTTCCTACCCAACAGGTTATATTACTTCAGAAGCTGACTTTTGAAGAATGCAGTTAAATGATTTCAATCAAAGCAAGCTGAGATATCACGCAATTTGCCCCATACTTACCTACCGAATTCTCTTAAGTCATGCAAGAGAGATTACCTACCTACCTCTAGTGGTGTACTCACAATGCTAATTACAAGGGATAACTGTGAGAAGATAAGACAACAGAACTGACTCATATTTTTCATCTAGTCCATGGTACATTAAGGATGCTGCATTTTTCAAATAATAAAAAAGAAAAACCTATATAAGAACTTGAATGAATAAAACCCATAAAAACCTCCACAGAAACACAGAAGATCCTGGAACAGAAATGGATGCCAATACAAAGGGATTCACAGGAACCAGAACACTCTACAGATGTCCTTATTCTAAGATGACAATGAAGACTACAGTCTGAAGCAGATGCCTCAGAACCTCAACACTGATGTTTTGTCACGCAGTGCTGACTCTGCAGTCAGTACAGCTTCAGACACCACCAAGAACTTTCACTGAACTTGTGTGAGCTCAACCACAAGTTCCTCCTGCTTCAAGATTCCTCATGCAATTGCAAGAGGGCAATCAGCTGTGAAGTGTACCAGTGCAAGAACAGGACATGAGCTTCTCTAGTTATTTTGTTATTTCCTTCATAAAATACACATTTAAAAAAGCTTGTGCTCTGTAAAGACGTCATATCCATCAGATGTCATGTGGTTTTTTATTTTTTCCTTTAGTTAGAAAGGCAGAATTACATCAATTCTGGAAAGGAAAGGAGATAGAAATAAAGTACTAATTGATATGAAAAATGTAGAGATAATTTTGATAAACAGTAAAGAAAAAATCTCTCATGCAGTACACAGAATTGGGTAGAGATGAAGACCAAGCTATCCAGCAATTACAAGGACCAGCAGATGCATCTTTTCCATGCTGATGTTCTACTAAACAGCTTGAAAATGAAGGGATCCCTTTCTTACGCTACATTTGGAAAATATGAGATGAAAGAACAGCTCCCTGCAAACGACTTTTCCTCGGGCAGCAACAGAACACTGCTGCTATACCTCACAGCAAACGCAGGATGATGCGCTGCCCACAAGGAATGCCACCACTCTTTTAGATTTGTGTTTAATGGAAGGAGATAAAGGGAATAACTTCTAACCTCACAAACCGAAGAAATTTAACATTTACATGCCAAGCAGATTTAACAAAAATTAAAAATTGCTTACGTTCTGATACTGTGTACAGTAGGTTCTGGGGTAAGGGAGGGGGCAGCCGTGCTCCTACAGGCGCCAGGCTGGG
This sequence comes from Bambusicola thoracicus, assembly GCA_002909625.1. Lineage (NCBI taxonomy): Eukaryota > Metazoa > Chordata > Aves > Galliformes > Phasianidae > Bambusicola > Bambusicola thoracicus. Next base: position 2,138 of record PPHD01023866.1, read on the forward strand.
CACTGCACTCGTCCCAGGCTGCTCACGGTTATTTATCAGACTGGACTGAGTTAAAGGTGGTCCTACAATGACATCATAGAATAGATCACTAAGACTCCACAGATAAAACGTGCAAACAATTCTGTACAACTAATTTATTCCTTGTGAACAATCGCAGCTCTATCACATCAGAAGTAAATTTAAGGTAGATAAGAAGCCCCAATCAGATAAGTCGCACTGATTACAGCAACCTCTCCCTCTCTCCCAGAACGAATCAAGCTGTAAGCTTGAGTTAAATAAATAAATACATTTTTATTCCCCGGAGCTTTATTATTGTTGGAACTTCATTAGCTAAACCAGCTCCTCCATCAGCCTCGCCATGGAGAATCAAGGTTTGCTCAGAACAAGACATCATACCAGCAACACTTAAACCACTTAAAATTACAGTTCTAAACCAAAAGCTACAGGGCAAGAGGTGTTAACAGGCATGGAATCTGTCTAGCTATTTCTCCCTGTATGCAGCATACATACGCTCCCTACTTACTGTATTGCCAAGGAAGGACACCTGAGATAATACTGTGCAACATACTAAAATTAACAGCGATCCATTGGAGCCTTCCACAAAACTACAGCCATACATAATTTCACCAGAAGCATCATTCTGAAATAAAACTAGCACAAACAACAACTGTATTCCCTAAGATTAATTTCACAATTAATCCTCCTACAACCACTTGGAAATGTTTTCTAGAAGCCTGCCTACTAATTGCTCACTGTTAACCCGGTGCAGAAATTATTTTTCATCCCATAGCTGCTGTGACTGTCACAGCATGCACTGTGTTACTGGAATAGAGAGCAATAAAAGACAGTAACCACACCTTCAATATTCTTAGATTTTTCTTCATAGAATTTACATTACAAAACAATGAGAAAAGGGAAAAGGCTGAACTGCCTCAGAGATCACTGCTGAACAGATCATGGATCTATTGGCTATCTGGTGCTAAGAAACAGCATACAGTGTAGTACCAACAATGTTTATTAAAATTTTCAGGAGATTAGACCCCTCTATTTTTGCATTAGAAAACAGAAAAGTTGTCAGTGCAAACAACACTTGAGTTATGAGATGATCTGAAAGCTTTTTCCCTTCCCAACCTGTTCTACTCATCTCATTCAATTTGGAGAATAAGAAACATCACATTTTACAAGCTGAGTTTTCAAAATTTTTTTGGCAATCTTTTGGTTAGTACAGGCTAGAAGAGAAACCGCAACTCATTGCTTTAGCTATAGGTACCTTCCTTTCAGAAAGAGCCACAACTTTAACTTTGTAAGATAGAGCAACAAAGCAAAGTCCTTTAACTTACTTGGTACAGGAAGCACAACAGGAGGTGGTGCCTGTGGATGAGCTTGTGGAACTGGTATCCTCAAAGTGCGAGCTGGACCTGGCATGGGAGGCAGAAGCATACCAGGAGGGGGTGGAAGTCCCGGAGGTGGTGGAGGAAAAGGAATCATACTTGGCAAGGAAACTTCATCTACTACTAACGGATCATTTCCATGATCAAATTGACAAAGATCACCAAGTACACAAAATCCTCGCTCTGCAAAACAGAAAAATGAATTACCTTTTCAGGAAAAAAAACCCCAAAACAATATCATCCCAGTTTTTGCTGGGACTTTGCACTGAAGAAAGATTACAATTACTGATTTAGCACTACCACATGAATTTTCAGAACAACTCAAAGTAATCTGCCACAAAAGCATACAAACATACATTATGCACCATAACGTCTGTGGAAAAATAAAAAAGCATCACCTGTTTTACATTAAACATGTGCAGTGAAACCTTCTTCAGTACTGCTAATTGCTGAATTATTTTGAAGGCATATACAGAACTGTGATCAACACCTGTATGTCAGCAACTACCAAATTAAAAGCTGCTTCCAGCAAGATCAACTTTTTCTCCAGATAAATATAACTCATGCATACATGCATTTTTACATGCAAGGTACTTTAAAGACTTCTGCATTTTGACTGGAATGCTTGGGGAAAAAAAGGAAATTGCAGTATAATAAAAACCAGGTAGGAATTTGGGGACTAGAAAACAGGTAGCTTACCATCATAATCTTGACACCTTCTCTTAGGTGGAGGATTTCTGCCAAATGAACTGGGATTGCTATGATTGTTATAATAATTCGACCAACTCTCTGTTGTGTTCTCAAGATGGTGCGCAGGTGCAATTACAGTAACAGCACTGGGAATAGACTGTGCAGCAGAATACTGTTCAGTAGAGTTACTGGCAGATGCAGAAACTGGATTATATGTGCTTTCAACATCATTCCGTTCACTCTTGAATTTTGATCTCTCACGGTGCTCTGGTTAAAAAAAAAAAAAAGAAATCAAAACAATTCAGGTAAGCCTTCATGATTTGTTCTGTGTAGCAGAGCCCTGGAAGAAAAGAGTGAAAACCCCAGACAACAATGTAGACACTTGCTTAAATATTCAGTATTCTGTACATGAAATTGTTCCTGAAAATTAGTCTTACCCATGGATCAACAAGTAAACATAATGCGGGCAGATTTTAAATATCAGCAAATTAGATGGTTTCTTTACAAAATGAACATTCTCTCTTTTACTCCTTATACTTTCTTGGATTATAGCTTTCTCTCTTAAAGTAGAAGTGAAGAATAAGCTCAGCAAACCTCCACCCATCAGTAATCAAGGTGGTCTCAAAACACACCTGTAATGTGCCTCTTATTTTTCCAAAAGTTCTGAATTAACCCTAAAGGAATGAAGGATTGTGTGGTAACCACCTTGAGTATGAAGAGGCCTTCTCTAAACATGCATGGTAACAAAGTGAAAAAGATGGACACTACTCTGCAAAAAAATCAGCAGCTTTGTTAGCACATAGAGCACATAAATATCAGCTACTGATATCCACTGGTATACACCTGTGGATAAATTAAGAGGTTAGCAAAGAAGAAAACAATCCCCTTAATTATCCTACCCTGACGAACAGCATCTTAATGATTTCAGGAACACAAAGTTCTCGAAATTTGCTCACATAGCTCAAGGACACCTACAGCCTGCTAGACGATACAGTATGGAGGAGTCCCACACATCACTGACATTAGATGTCCCCCTAAAGCAACACCTTGAGTACTCACCAACATTTCTGTTTGCATCATGGTCTTTGCTTCTACCCCTGCTGCGGCTACGACTTCGACTCAGCCCTCTGCTTTTACTCCGACTTTTGCTCCTGCCTCGCCGCCAGCTGGACTTGTCTCTGTACAGGTCGCTCCTGTCGTAGTATCTGTCATAGTCCCTCCATTTTCCATCATCTCTCCTTTTGTCTCTGGTTCTAGAAAAACACACACGCAGGCTATATTCATGAAAAGAGAACCCATTCACAGAAAGCAACTAAGGGAGGACTAACGACAATTAGAAATGTGAGAAAGTTACAGATGAAGAAAATAGAAGTTTTAAGAATGATGCTGACTATATTTGTGTGTGCCTTGGTGAAGGAGACAGGGGAAGTGCAGTAGGAACATCGCCCCCACCAGCGATGGTTTTCATTTACATAACAAGGGAAAGAATGGAAGTGACAACATCCCTAGGTATCAACGCTGCAAAAGTATTGTCATTTTTTCCCAAGGAGACCAAACTTCAGCATAGGGCTCTCATACACGCAATCAGAACAGAAATACACTGCAGTCAGAGGAAAGTGGACAGTAAATCACTGCTTTACATTATAACCTAGCTAAGAGGTATAAACCCTCAGTTAAAGACTGATGGGAAATGCAGAAGATATCAGCACTTTGGTGCAACTACTTGCCTTTGCTCACTGGAATCTGCACGGCTTCTCTGTGGACTAGAATGCTTCTTCTTCCTGCTATCCCGCTCTTCTTCAACTGATTCTTGAAAATTCTGTTTAACAGACAACTACAAAATACAGGTGAGCATTAGCGTGTTTTTTTTAAACAAAGATTTTTTCAAATCAAAACACTACAGAAAGGCAGCCTTAAATGATGATGAAATCATCCTTGCTTAGGATTATTGAGGAAGGATTGTTAGAAATACCCAAGATTTGCCTTGACAGGGCTCAGGATAGCCCAGCTTGAGGTGCTACTTTTGAAAACATGGTTGGACGGCACGATCTCTCCTACGGTCCCTTCCAACCAAGGCTTATGTATGATTCCATACTCATTTTATTTTCTGCCCTCCATTTGCAGGAATCATGCAATACACTGAGCTGTATGACAAATCAAGGTCCTAAGGTGCAACAGCTACTGAATGTCCTGCCACATAAAGCTATCACTGTAATTCTTCTTCTTCTTTCACACCTCCTGAAACACAACTGAAACAAAACTGAAATCAAAACCAAACAGTTCAACAAAACAGTCCGCCCACCATTAAATTGCTGTTTGAGTTAACGGAATAGTTTTAAAAAACTAAGAAATTATTAGTCAGTTTTTGAAGAATTGATCAACAAACTATGAAAGCCTTCTGCAGTTCCAAATCATGACTTTCCATCACCAAAGCTATGACAATAAATTGTCATGGAATTCTGGAGCTAATCCTCAAACAGAAAAGGCCATAAGAAAGGGAAGACCAAGTAGCAGCTTTGATTGAAATGGACTGATGAATCATTTCTCCCAAATAACAATCTACTTTCCACAATGCAATATAATACAACTTTTAGTTGATCAACGGAGTTTGATCATCAATTATTTGTTACCATCAAGATCATCCAACAGTTCAAACGCTGAAGACAGAACAACTCATTCCAGCAAGGTGTTTCCCTCATCTCATGTTAGGCTCACAAATACCAGAATAAATTTGAATACCAATTCAGAATACTTGCATCAAACAACGCTTCTTAAGGTTTGTTTGTAAGAGAGAACAACAGTTTTTGCTCTTAGCACTTCCTGCCATAAACATCCACAGAAGGGAAAGAACCAGAATATTGTATCTGCTTCGACTTTATTTGAATCTTTCCCATAGCAAAGGAAACAGGCACGTAGTCTAAAACATCTTGCAAATTGTGCTAGGAGTATACTGAAATGAAGACAATTTACTTCTGTAGCAATTTTCCCCAGCCTTCACTCAAAGGTGATACATCAGGCTGCTATAGAAACACACAGACACAGAGCTCTTCCCTTGGAATACGACCAACATAGGAAAAAGAAAAGTACCAAACACAGGTGAGGATGATTTGAAATTGAAAAGGGTTTGGGTACTTACAAAAATATTACTTGCCTTTCTCAAAAACCTGAATGCTTCAATTTTGTCAATAAAGGTTAAAAACAGGACAAAAGCAAGAACTGCTGGCAAATGAATGCTACCTCACTTCTTTCAGTAATTAATCCTCAACAGAGAATTTAACTGTAAGTATTGCAGAACACATCTAAAATAACTTCCAGAACTGTTCCTGTTCCATTTTTTTTTTTTAATATTCTGTAAGGAATAGAATATTTTCCCTCCTTCCTCACCTCTGAACTCCTTTGAGATCACTGTCAGCTCATACTACCAGGGACAACAGAACAGGATTTCTGAATGCTACTAACCTAGATCAAAGGCAGACTTCACAAAGGGATTTTAAAATATTCTTGCCTGAATAATCTTTCATTTTCCTTCAGATACACAGAGATAGCAAAGATCACAAGTCCCAACACAACTAAGTGGATTTTGCTATTGTGTTTTGTCTCATAACTGTTACAGGATGGCTACGTTCAAAATTAGAGGCAGGCAGAGAATGAATACGGTTACCTCCTCCTTGATGACTTCTTTTTCCTGACCTGCAGGCTTTGCTTCTACTTTCGTGGGTTCGTGAGAAGGAAGGTAACTCTTTGTGTACAGACTTTCAAAAAGCTTATCTACAAAACCTGAAGTTTCTGAGGACAGAGAAAACAACAAAAATATTATCACAGACTGATTTAAGTCCATTGTTTGGAATGGATTTACCAGAAAAGTCCTTGGGGAAAAAAAAACAAAACACCAAAAACCCTTGATAGACTGCTCACAGCAATAGCAGCAGTATCTCAGATTAATGATTAATAGTTCAAGAAAATGGAATTACATTTGTGGAGTTTTACCTTGTCTTTTTAGACAGAAAGAAAAAGCATCAAATGCATCACAGACAAAAACACAGACTTTTTTTTCAACCACATTTACAACTTCAAAGTGTTCTAAGAGGCAAAAGGGATTGGAACTTATTATAAAGGAAAAAAGTCTACGCTTAGCCTACCAAACAAAATTAGCAGTTGATTGTAACTCCTCAAATTTAAACTAAACTGCCCTGAGAAGCTCTCCAGAAGCTCAACATGGGTCAGCTTTTCAGAAGTCATCAAACATCTGAGAGAGAAACTTCCAGCAGTATGACAGATGCTTTAAAACAAACGCAAGTGTTGGCTTTTAGCTGAGGGGAGCTCCTCCTGCTCCCCATGAACAAGACCAGGCTACAAAAAAAAGCGATCCTGAGCTAAAAACAAAAAACCCCAAACCAAATGTGATTCACAGTACCTTTTTGCAGAAAGACGTCCAGCTGATCAGCACAGAAAGCTTTTAGCTCTTTCTCTGGTTTGTCTTTCTTAACTAATGCCACAACATAGTTGGCTAAGGCTGAAGGGTCTGCATCGCATCTACAGAGAGAAAGAACCATTCTTGATACTGCTGAAGAACACCAAAACCACTGGACATTGGACACTCACTGACAGAACGATCACCAAAGAAAACCCAGCATGCAGCTCACCCGCTGACACAAGTGACCAGGATGACTGAACTAGCACTCTTTCCTCTGTCAATTACAGTAAAATACTTTAATTGCCTTGTGAACACCCCCGCCCCACTGCAGCTGACAGCCCTCCCAGTCTTTCTGAGGCTACTCCAGAGTAATACCTTTCAGCCTCTTTACAAAGATCCAATTCCAGGGCAACTGGGCACATTTTTTTCTTAACTTCCTCTAAGCATTGCAACCACCACCAAGAACAACCTTATAAGAATTGCCGAACGAGAAGAAAAGTCACTGAATAATTGTCTTCAAGTACTAAAGCGTTTTAAAATACACATAATATTTAATATATACACAATATATATCCCAGAAAAATATATTCCAAAAGCACATACTAAATATGCACACAGGTGCACTCTGTACAGCTTAAGTCACTGTGTATAACATACGGAGGTTTTCCTATGCAGGATTTCCATGCCCATATATTTCACGTTAGTCCTTTAATACTGGTAAAGTGCAAAAAGAAGGGTATAATTATTAGCACAGAATCACTAAGCTCCTCACCTAAACCCTCTTCTAGCTCCATAAAGGCCAAAGATAGGCATCTTTCTGCAGCGATACTCTGCCACTAATCTTTAAATTGGATATTGCTTTAGGTTCCACTGTTCAGCGCAAAATGATTAAGCACTAACTCCTCGTTCTGCTTCTCTTTCAGAAGATGCAGATGTAAACCATCAGAAAGCAGGCAGCACCCCAAAGCAGTTCAATGATTCAGTGTGTTTTTTAAATCTCTAAATCTCAACACGCTTTTTAAGAAAAGAACACCAGGAGGTGTGAGGGCAGAGCACAAAGTGTGCGGACTCCAAAATCATCTCAGATGAAAAAACCCAACGGATTAACAAACTCATGTAGACAACAACTGGTTAAAGAAAAAACTTCTTAATGAGCTGTCAGTCAAGCAGTTCTGCTCCACATTAGTTTGCTTGTTCCCAGGATCCAATTAAAACTGTGTAAAATGCAGCAATTAACCACAAAGAAACCACAAATTTACAGATTTTGCAGTTCTTACGTACACATCAAGAAAAAGAAATAAGCTGCACTTAATGCATTTTGTGGCAGCGACCACGTGGAAGTGACTGTAAGTGCTGCATTTTAACTAAAGGAGCCGATGGTCCAGCACTTTGTGACCCTTCTGCTCCTCCCAGGCATTCACATGGAGCCGTGGGGAGGGGAACAGGGATGGAAGTGCTGGGTGCAGAGCCTGGGGGACCCTTCAGAAGGATGTGACCGAGTGTCAGAGAGACTCCAAACAGAGACAAAGAAGTAGGCAAGGAAGCCACCTGGCGTGGGATACGTGGCTCAGAAGACATGCACTGACACACGTGCAAAAAGCACACAGGGGCAGGGGGCAGAGCAGGAGATGTTTTGCTCTGGGCACTTTAAGATAAAGTCTTCCAGAGATTCAGTTCCAGAGTTTCCTGTAGCAAAGTACACGTGTCTGTAACTGCAGAGCCCACTGAGATGTGCTCCACGTTTCTTGTTGTCCGCACTTCTAACAAACCAAGCCGAGTTTTGGACGCACGTATTCTGACCCTTAGTAGTCACATAAAAGCCAAAACGCAACAGGACAGGTGTGACAGACCGGCAAACCCCCAACAGTTCGCACAAGCTGTTAACGCGCCGCGTGCAGGCAGCTCTGCGCTGACGCCGATCCGCACCAACATCCCTCGGTCTCCACGCGCCGCGCGTGCCCTGCAGCCCGCCGGGCCCCGACCTCCCCCTGCGCGGAGGGCCGTGCCCGTCCTCAGGGCGCTCCCCAGAGCCCGGACAGCGATCGGCGACTCCAGGCTGCGCTCGCCCCCCGGCACGGCGGGGCGGGACAGGGCAGGGCAAGGCAGGCCTCGAGCCCCGCGCCCCCGCCTCCTCCTCTCCCCGCAGGCGGCCCGTCCCGACCGCGCCCTCCCCTCACGGCTCCCCCCAGACATGAGGACGCAGTAACCGCCCCGGCCCCGCCACGCCGCCCTGGCCCGACCCGGCCCGCGCTCACATCGGCTCCAGCAGCTTGGCCAGCCAGGACTTGAGCGCGTCCACGTTGTCGATGAGCATAGTGCCGCCGCTCCGCCGCCCCTACGGCTCTGCCCGCATCGCACCCGGCCCGCGGCGGTTGCTGTCCGGTCCCCTCCCCCCGCCGAGGCCTAGTACCGGAAGTGCCGCCCGCCGCGGCGCAGCCTGCTGGGCGCAGTGGGGGCGGGACCCGGCCGCCACGCGCCAATCAGACGGCGGCGCCGCCGCGTGAACAGCCAATGGCAACGGCCAGCCGTCCGTCCCGAAGGTCAGCGAGGCGCCTGCGGGCGGGGCCGGGCACGCACGTGAACCGCGAGGCGACATGTTTGGGGGAGCTGTTAAAGGGGCCGCGCGCACTCGTGCGTAAAAGAAGGTGGGGCGTGGGGGGGGCGGCCAGCCGCGGTGGGCCGGGCAGAGCCGGCGTTGTTTTTATTCTCGTTCTCACAAGGCGCTTTTCCACGAGGAGCCACGGCTCCGCGCTCGGCCCGCAGCTCCCGCAGGGCGCACGCCACACAGCTCCCGGCAGGCGGCCCCTCCCCCGGACCCGCTCTGATGGTACGGCCTGAGCTGCCCGCACCGCCGCCGTACGCTCCGGGTGTGGGGCGGGGCGTGGCGTTCCCCTCCCGTCAGGCACGGCGCGCCTGGCGGCAGCATGGCGGTGAGTGGGACTGCGTTCCGCCCGTCGCGCCTCACGGTCCCCTCAGCTCCGGACGTTGAGCGGGGCCGCTCTCGCCGGGTGGCGGCGGGCAGTGGGGACCGGCGGTGTGCGTGAGGCGGTGCCGGCGCGTCGCGTGGCTCCGGTGCCGTTGGGCAGCGCCTTCGGGAGAGCCGCGCGGCCCCGGGGCGGAGCGCCGTCCCTCAGCGCGGTGTTCGGGTTGGTGCGCAGCCGTGGGGAGCGCAGCGCGGTGTCCGGCCTGAGAGAGAGAGAGCCGCGCGTTACGTTACGGCGTCGCCTGCGCGTTCCTTCTCGGCCGCGGTTCGCCGCCGTGCCTCGCTCGTGTCCTATCCTTAAGGGGCTGGCCGTGTTTCAGCGGACCCAGCGAGGGTGGGTGGGTGCGGTGCTGCCATCAGCCGTGCTCTGTTGAGAGGTCCCGCTGCGGTGCGTGGGCTCCAGAGACGTGGTTGCGGTAGTGCTCTGCACGGGGGTGCCCGGTAACAGAACGAGCTGCGATGCTCTGCAGCCCTGCTGTGTTCGTTGGGCCCTTCGTGCCGACTTCTGACCCTCCGTGCTTCACAGGAACGCAAGGGGACGGCGAAAGTGGACTTCTTGAAGAGGATTGAGAAGGAGATCCAGCAGAAGTGGGCTGATGAGCGAGTCTTTGAGGCCGGTGCTGGGGATGGGCACAACCCGAGCAGGTAGCGTTGTATTTACATGCACATTTTATTTTTAATCCTTTGACCTTTCTGTCCCCA
>PPHD01023867.1:0-12316 GCA_002909625.1 Bambusicola thoracicus
GGGCAGCTCATTCCAGTGCCTGACCACCCTTTCAGAGAAGTAGTATTTCCTAACATTTAGCCTGAACCTTCCCTGGCGCAGCTTGAAGCCATTCCCTCTAGTCCTATCACTAGTCACAGGAGAGAAGAGGCCGACCCCCAGTCACAGGAGAGAAGAGGCCGACCCCCATACTAAAAGCAACCAGGTTATCACAATTAGCTGTTTGACTCTGAAGGCTTCATTCCATATAGCCAGCCTAAGATACCGTGTCAGCCACAGAACCATTCTGAAAAACTGTGCCCACACAGGATTACTGAGCAAATTTCATATCGGAGCAACACCATCCATTCCATATAATACTACCTTGGGTCTTCTGACAGAAACCCAGTCTGGATGAAAAGCACACACAGCAAAGCATGCTACAGATAGTTAAAAGTACTCTTCCCAATAAACTATGTTTTTCAGGAAAGCATGTATTGCCTCAGTTTCTTTTTCCCCCTTCAAAAGATGGGAATCTGCTGGAAGTTGGGATTTGGACATGGCAGTGTTTCACTTCAAGGAACTGTATGCAACATTGATATGTGTAAAGGACACCAAACTGCTGTTTATCATACACAGGTTTTAAAAGAACTACAGGTTTCAAAGGTATTAAAGGTACTAAAGCAGAATTCCTAAGCAAATTAAAATTAAATGTGTGCCACTCCTCATAAAAACAGTAAGTTATGATGCAAAAATAAGAGTTTATCCCTCAACTGGAGTCTGATTTTTAACTGTGGTGCAGTTCAGCAGCAACCATTCTCAAATGGGAAATGACTGCACAGCTCCTTACCATCACTCCTTTAACCACTACTCCTTTTTGGCTAACCCTCTAATACACAGCAACAAAAACCTATGTTGATTTAATAAAAGCTTTCTATTGGAAGGTTAGTTTAGTACCACAGTGCAAGTGGTACTGAAATTCCCTTAAGTCTTCTCTTAAAAAAAAACAGAACAGTAAATAGCAAAGAGATGGGCAGATGAAAATAAAACAGTGAGGAAAAGGAGCAGGAGGAGGGAAGTAGCTAGGCAGTAGTCACTACAGTATAAACTTACCCTTAAGGAGAAAATGGGGACGGAACACTTTATGCCTTTTGGATGATCCAAATGTTACATTGCTGTGCTATGAGACAATTTCTACACACTCTCGGCAGTCTGGTAACTGGTCGGGTTTGTAACAGAGTGAAGCCCAAAAGAGGATGTCTTACGATAGCTATGCAAGTTGAGCTCCAAACCAGAAGACCAATTTTTGTGTATTTACACCACCAACCACAGTGTGGATGTTTCAGTGCTGCAAGAATGCTGCTCTTTTCTTCTTCTTTTTTTTTTAATCTAACAATATTGGAAGGAGTGACTGAAAAGGTGTAGAGGGCTTTAACAACACTCCTGAGCCTTATCCAAATTCCACAGGTGGAAACCAAATGCTGCTAACGTAGAATTAGATGATTTTCTTTTTTTTCCCCCTCAGTAGTCCAAAATTCAGTGGGACAGGACTCAAAACTATTTGGCCACTACTTTGGACCAGAATTAGTTATAAGCAGCTCTTGTTTCAACTATTCTCAGCGATTTTACTTATAACTGTCCCATATGATTACAAGTCATAAATTATTTTAACTGTGAGCTTCAGCAATAAATACGTTGTCCATTTCCTTAACAGTTGTAGTGGAGACGTAGAGATGTTTACTTCCTAGCCAAGAGGGTTCTAAGAATAGAAAGCTAAACAGTGCAAGTATTACTGATGAACAAGGACTGCTGTGGTTTAACCCAGCAGCAACTCAGCACCACACAGCTGCTCGCTCACTCACCCACAGTGGGGTAGGTGGGGAGAACTGGAGAAAAGGTAAAACTTGTGGGTTGAGATACACGGTTTATTTGGATGGGAAAGAAAGGGAAAGTAATAATAACAATGATAAAAGAATATATAAATAAGTGATGCACAATGCAACTGCTCGCCACACACTGATGCCCACAAGTAGCATCTATTCCCCTCCACAAGCCAACTCCCCCCACTTTTATTGTTCAGCATAATGTCACATGGTATGGGATATCCACTTGGCCGGGTTGGGTCAGCTGCCCTGCAGCTGTCCCCTCCCAGCTCCTTGCTGGCAGGGCACCATGAGAAGCTGAAACATCCTTGAACTCTGTGTCATCACTGCTCAGCAACTAAAACATTGGTGTATTATCAGCATTATTAGCATCCTAAACCCAAAACACGGCAACATACCAGCTACTAGGAAGAAAGTTAACTATCCCTGTTGACACCGGGTTATAGATCAAAAAGACATTAATTAATCTAATGATCAAGGATTCTACAGAGTAAACTCTTCGGAAGTAAAGCTCCTGAACACAAAATAATTTTTTACAGAAAGGACAACTGTGCAAGAGTATCATTTTCTGTTCTCTTATTGGGTGGAATTTCAAGTTTATGCCTGTGAGAATCTGGCAAGCTAACAGGCAAATGGGCAAAATGCCCTTTAACAGATGGGTGCAAGGTTTGGCATGGCAGTGAACCAATATGTTCAAGAAATTGGAATACTAGGGCCAGTTTCTACCTAAAAATGTCAAAACTACAATCTGTGCAGTTTCTGGATTTACAGATATGGAAGGAGAAGATAATTATTTAGGAACCTGCATAGATTAAAGACTCATCACTGGCAAAGTAATCAACTACCTAAAAACTTAGATGACAGTGTTAGGATGATCCTGAGGATGATTATGTGAAGCTCAGCTACACTCAAACATCCATAAACCTTGGAAATACAGGGATTGATAGAACACTTCATCCTTAACACCTCTGAACTGGCAGTGACCACGATATAAGTAACAGTACAAATCACAGGGGGAAAAAAAAAAATTACCCAAAGTGTTTTGTTCTTCAGATTTTACAAGTTTGTATATGCTCCAACTACAGTACTAAGTACAGCTGCACTTAACTTTCAGGAAACCAGTGAAGACTGGAAAACTTACAACTGCGATACCACGAGATAACACGTCTATCTTTCAAGTTCAAACATTCAGTTTAGTCCTAGATTTTTTTTTAGCCACAGTACTGCATTTTGTTTTTATCACAAAATCCATCAGCAGCTGTGTGTAACACAGCTGAGGTTTAGGCAGCTTATTACTTAAAGGCAAGTTAAAGCAAAGTCTCTGAAGCCTGGAAGCCTTGGTGCAGCAAAAGAGAGAAATACTAATTTTGTCAGCGCCCCTCTGGCCCTGGGCTTAGCACTTACTCACTGTTAGAGCATTAAGATTAGCTGTTACAAAATTGGACATCATGAGGCAGCACAACTCTCACCTAAGGTCTTTAAGAAGACAGTTACTTTGGTATAGTTGTATATATTGCCTGGCTCCTTAAAAACAATTAAGAAGAAATCACATAAGAAAATAAAGGCTAATTGGTCAGATCCCTGATTTTGCAATTACACCCTCACCTCTACAGAGGTCCAGAAGACTCACGTTTCTCACTCTTCGCTTCCTAATGTTGGCAAATCTGGTTAAAAGCAGTAGGAATAATAGGATCACAAGCACAGGGACAAAAGGGTACGCAACAAGCATGTGCTTAAAGAGTCTTGGGGAGTGAAGAGGAGGAGTAAATATATAGCGCCCTTCTCTTCACCCATGTTTTCCTCTTCTTCCTCATCCCAGTCACCTCCTTTAAACCAGAGAAGGAAGCACAAGCTTTTCATACCCTCCAGTGACCAGAGCCAGCACAACTCAGGAGAAGAGATCCTAGACTAGCTCCCTAGTCAATCAACAGGGAAGCAAAGGGAACCCTTTGAACCACTGGCCCAGAAAGAAAGCATGCCCAAACACTCCATTGTGGTTCCAATCTGATCATCTCCCAGAAACCTAACTTACTTGCTCAGAACATAAAAGCCACATTTGAAAAGTCCCTCCTTTTTCAAAGTTTCATTGTTGTGATGGGTTTTCGGTCACCTGTGAACTGATTAGCAGTTTGCATAAGAAACAACCAATTGGACTTTCAACATCCGAGGCTGCCACAGAGACACCACAGTTTATATACAGTCCTGAAGCACTATTCTCAAATACATCCCCATCTCCTTTCTCTGACACCTCCTCAGACCTGCCCTTGTGTTTTTAAGCTCAATAGTCAAGACTGGTCTGTGACTGGCTTGCACCACTATAAGATTACACTCTTATACAGGGGCAGCTTTGCTAACCCTCTTCAACTTCCACAACTTCCTCTCCAACTTCACCCTTGTGTTGCCACCACGCTGTTGCACTGAGACTTGAAGTCAAGCATCAAGCCAGAACTACCAGTGATCTAAACAACTTCCTAGACTCTGCTGTCATTACTGTTAACACAGGACAGGTCAGGAACTCCCCCTCTCACAGATCCTTGCAGTTTGCTGAAGAGCAAGTATCGTCATACCTTAATACTGTATTAGAGCTGCTGCTGTGCTTTCACACTCCATAGCACAAAGGGAAGAAAAGTACTATAAATTAGAACCCTGCATCAGAAAAATTTAATTCTGATTTTATCCTTATGTAATAAATCAGCAGAAGAAAACCTTAGCTTTGTTGCTGTCAAAAAGAACTTTTAATTATATACAGCTTTGCAAGTCTCTGGGTTGAAAGAATAACGCATCAGTAGGTTTTATGAAAGTATCTGAAGGAAGTTAAGAGGATTTTAGAAATTAAGACTTTTTAAATTGAAGATTAGCAACTTTTTCAAGTATTAAAAAAACTCTTTAAAAAGCCTCGAATTTTCTGTAAAAATATAGAGAGAGTAATTAATTATATAAATTCTCATGATTCACAACCATAAAAGTTTTCTATTACTGACCTCAGGAAAAAAGAGACTGTAAACGGGATGTGTTATCTTTGACTTGGTTTCAAGAAGGGCTCGTTCTTTTCTCTGTATACTTTGCTGTAACTCTTGCCACTCCTGTCAAAGACAAATTTAAAGAGTTACTATGCACTAGCCATCTCCTGGCAAAAAAAAAAACCCAACATATATATATATGCCCGTGAAAAAGCTATCTCTGACAAGTTCTTACACTGTGCTACATTCTAAATTATGAAAGGGAGAGGCACAGAGATTAAGTTATAAAGTACAATTCAAAAAAAAAAACCAACAACAACAGAAACAAGCAATGGTAAAACAGTAAAACTTAAGAGACCACACGTAAGTATTGTAAAAAACAAACACAAATCACAGATCTGCATGGCTTGGGCAACAATCTTTAGAATTCTCCTCTGCAGCACTGCCTATAAACACTGACTGTGTAAGCTGTAAGTGTCCTGATGATTTTATTTTTTCAAATCAGAAGCTTATTCTCATCCTCTATGAGGCCTCCAACTGCCTCCAGAGTCTTCTACTGCAAGACCTGCGGTGTAGAAGTCATCTACACCCGTAATGCCTCATTTTCAATTGCAAGCTCTTAAGCCACAGTTTCAAAGGACTGAGCTAATAATTAACAGTAAAGTTTTCATATCAAGCATGCACAGTTTCCTTCAACTACTGCATACTTGCAGCAGTGTGCAACAATAACTGCATATAAAGAATAAAGTTCAAAGGAGAGGTTTTATTTCACAATCTGTAGCAGTTAATAATCAAATTAAGCTGAAAAAAACATTGTAATCTCTCCCTGAAGTTATTTTTCTCATGTCATTTTTAAGCTTTCTGCCCATGCTTCAAAGACCTTTCACTGTTCTCTCTAAAACAGACAAAGCTCTTCTGCCAGAATGAGGACTGAAAAACTCTGGAGTACCAACATTATTCCTTTATTCTAGTGCTGTTTAGCCTGAGGGGATGCTAGAGGATTAAAACGCATCTTCTCTCAACCCCAGTGGCAACATTAAGACTTACAGCTTCATCGTCTTTGTTTTGTTTCTCATCTTGTTCTCTGTCAGATTCCCTGTCACTCCCATCATCTTTCTCACTTTGAGAGTCCCTGTTTGTTTCTTCTTCTTCAGATTCACTTCCTTTATCAGAGATCTCTTCTTCTTCTTCCTTGACAACTACTTCCTAGTGGGGAAAAGAACAACAAAAACATAACTCTTAGTTTGCCTGCATTATCGTAGTATGTAGCATTAACAGCACTTGTTTTAAGGTCATGGCCTTCGCTCCCTACTTGAACTATACTCTTCCTACGTCACAGAGATGGTGTACGGGGAAGATTATTTTTTGACTGCATGTCTTAAGGGGAACAGGGAAGCAGTGTTTCTTCCCTGTATGATATCCGTAACATAAATAGGAGAAAACAGGGTTTGATTCTGAGGTGGCATTTCAAAGAAATCATACAAAAATCAGAGAGAACGTAAGAAAAATACCTACAACACAGCCTGAGAGATGGAAAAAACATCACACAGAGCGAACGTAAAGGTACTAAACCTATTTAATTTACCAGAGGAAAACCTCCTTTTTGCCCTTAAATGAAAAGCAAAAGGTATAGAGCTGTTCACCTCCCAGATGGCAGCATAACAGAACTAATAAAAAGCAAATAAGAAGACAGCCTTCTAAACTAGATAGGCACAACTCCCAGTGGGCCACAAGAAATTCTACTCGGGTCGTTACCTAAAATTTTACCACTCATTTTTAAATTTCAGGAAAGAAAGTATTTCAGAAAATGTTCTTTACAGAAGAATAGAACTAAGAGACAAACTGTCAATTTAGGAACAATAAACTGAACATAAAATTAAAATATCAATGAATTTATGAGCTACCCCATTAGCTTGCTTTTGTTTCTGCTGTTTTGGTGGCTGCAACGAAGGTGGCACAGGTTTCTTTTTCAATGGCTTCTTTTTCTTTGATTTTGAAGCTTTCTTGGTTCCTTTATTCTTCTGTTGCCATCCTTTGCTCTTAACTTTGTTGCTATCTCCTTGCTGCAAGAAAGCAGTATTTAAAGTATTTTTTTCTGTTCATCAAAATTTCAGGCATTCGCTATACTTCAAGCATTTTAGCTGAGAACCAAAGTTAGAAAGCAAAGTTAGAAAGAGACACCTAGTAGGCGTTTCTGAAAAAGATGCTTGAGAAATGCAAGATGAGCAACTCGAGAGAGTTTCTTTCAGTTAGGCAAGAGGAACATTTGTTCTTAACTTACTCCATCTTCTGCTGGTTGCTCTTCCGCCGAACATATAGACTGTTCCTTTTCAAACACCTCCTGACAGAGAAAGATGTGAAAAGTGTTAGTGCTTCTCTGTACCAAAGGAGTGAATAATGAAAGAGTTGAATTTATAGTTGAACTTAAGCTAAATACAGTGAAATCAGGTCTGAGGGGGACAAACACCACAGGGGATTAACACATCAAAATTAAACACTATTTCAAACATTTGGTCTGGGATTTTTCCATCATGAGCATTAAAAAGAAATTTAGCAACAACAACAAAAAAAAAAAGTATCATCTTGTTCCAGAGAATCTGATTGTCTTATAAAACAGAAATCCTGCATCACAAAAATCAAGCAGTAGTAAAATGCAAATTCTGCTCCAATTGCCAGAGCATTAAAAACTAACAGCTGCACTGCTACTCAGGGACGCAGGACGACAATTAAACTAGAAATACCAAACATTAAAACAAAACACAATTAGTATTAGCATTCTGTAGACTGGAATATCACTATATAAAGCGAAAGTTTTCATGCATATCTTACTTCAAAACATAAAATACACCATTGAAAACAACATTCAAAAAATGTAAGGATGTGTCTTATAGGATAGGCAGATATGATATACCACTCAAGAAAAAAGCATCATATAATAGGCTAGCTCTAGTTTTATATCATTTATATCAAGGCCAGGTTGTCTAGTGGAGTTCACTCTGGAAAGCATTTTTAACCATTTTTCTATACATTGTCAGACCATTTAATGAATTTCTCAGTAATGTTCAGCTTTCTCCGGTACAGTGATGTGGTACTTCAACCTCCTACTTACAGTATCTTCTATTACATCTAGATGCTCCATTCTGAAATTCCACAACACGAACACAATGTAATAGCATGTATAGACTACTTTCTCTTAAGCTTCAGTGTGCAGTCTAGTCCCCAGCAGCTATGCTCATGCTTGTATGCCCTAACTTAGTGTCTTAACACAGACTTTCCACTTACTAAAACAATCATCTGAATATTATGAATGTAAAGACATATATTATAGGCTATGTTGAGTAAACATTTGTCGTTTCTAAGTTCTTTGTTCAAAGAACATCATTACTAGGTTTTAAGATAAGTAAGTACAAGTAAGAAGTTTAACTATTAGGATGTGATATCATTTCAGTCACATCACATTGCTGTTTCCTACTTTCTTCACATGGCACAAGCCTACCTGCTTTATATTGTTGCATCTATGCCATACTTTGCTGGACTGAGTTTTGTAAGTGTCCAAAATTCAATGGATTTCTAGCATTATGAATCCACATAAAGGAAAATCAATTTCAAATGTTATCCTAAGTATTAGAGCAAGCACTTCACTCTAGCTCAGGAACCAAGTTTCTGAATGTTTTTTTCCTGTTGTTTAAAAATCACAGGGCAGTATCATCTGCCATATTCTTTTACTGTTTTCTAGACAGCTGCAATGGGTCTGGCTGGACTTTAATCCCAGGACAGCTGTCTCATTCAGAAACAGAAATATAAGAGAAGGTTAAGAACACAAGTCCTCAGATTCAAAATTGTAATTTTACAGTGACATTTACAAAACAACATATTAGTTTCCCAATAAAAAAATACTTGTTTATTAGCACATAGCTGCAGTAAGCCTTATCAAACAAGTAATATTAATACTTACTGCCATGGTCTGCCTCGTTAGCGTGACCAGAACAGTGACAAGAGAACCTACTGTAATATTGTTGCTGTCTTCATCATCCAAAACTAGCATAAAAAGAAAAGCAAGAAATCCATTAAACTTACTAAATATTATTTTCTGTTGGAAAAAAATCTTGACTTTGTTATGTCTAAATGTAAGCATACAATCTCGAAGTATTTTTAAAGAGTATCTTACAACATCAAATGCACTATCAGCATGAGGGCCAGTAATTCAGCAAACTATAAAACAGCACCACTGAGTTTGAAATTTTAATTGCATGGAAGTTAGGGGAAAAAAATCAAAGTTAAGACTGCCGTGGGAACCATAATTCAATTATATTGTGCATTATATATATTAAAGCGTAACATTTCAGAAACATGAAATACCACATACGACCAAAAGGACCTTGTTATGTTAGTTCCGGGAATTGTAACTTTGATTTTTCTGACTTTCATACAATTAACAACTCAATTTCAATGCCACATTAACAATCATGCATTTAATTACTTTTTAAGTAGAAGGCAAAGGAAAGTTAAAGAACAGCAGTGACTACTTCAACTAAAATATCAAACACAAAACCCACAGGAAGGCCTCTGAGGAGTTTTTATCTCTGCAGTCTATGAACTTGAGAATGTCTCAGGAAAGAATATAATTATATCCCAGTGTAGAAATTTTATTTGCCTCCCTCCTCAGGAATGCATCTTTATTAGTTTTGCATCCGTGTATTTTATAAAATATTAATACAGAACTAACCAGAGAAGTATGTGCATTGTTCACTCCTCTTTATCACACTGAGAAACGAACCATAGACAGAAAAGGTTTGCTTGTCAAAATACGGGAAATAAATATTCCATGGCAGAATTTCAAGCACTATTAAGAGCATTATACACTCTTTGATACAGCACATACGAAATGTAGCGAAACATAGCATGGAAAAGTTCTGCCATATACAAAAGCCATGCAAAGATGAACACAAAGAAACTCATGTCATCAAACTCTGTAATTCGAAGATCTCCTGACTCTCCATACTGGAATAAACTGAACATAAATTCTGGAATAAGCAGAGTTTTTAAAGATAGCCAATAAAAGTGCTATTTCAACCAGAATTCCACATTGTTCGTGAAATATTAAATGAACAGATGAAACATCAGATAAGCTCCTGCAGGAGAAACTATAGGTGGCTTGGGAATCTGTTAAACGTTGTAATGTATTTTATCTTGTCACACTATAAATCTCACGTACAAGAGCCCTGTCACTCATGAAAGTATGTCATTTTCAAGGCACATAAATAACTATGAGTTGTGTCTCAGAAGCCTCCAGAAGATTACTGCCAATAGACTACCAAAATGTCAGAAGGGTGACATATACAGAAAAGACCTGCTACTCACCCTGTGGTTTTATATCCATAGTGACATATGGAAAGCTACCAAGGACAGCCATAACTTCATCATATTTCTTATCCTCCAGGAAATGCAGTAAGTTGCGACGATCAGAACCTTTCAAACTCACCAAATCCTGAATACTTTTGATTTTATACTGCATATAGAGAAGAAAAAAAAGAAAGAAAGAAATCAGATAGTAGTAGGGAACACAGTCCACAAAAAACTCATAATGACATGATGAGAATCAAATAACTCATGTCCCCACATTGCTTATACATACACATTTGATATGTTCTTATTAAGGAAATCGCTATTCAGAAAACCAGTAAGTGTATTTTGAGAAGCAATGAAGCAAAGAGTTTCTATTCAAACCTAATAAATAGAACTGCTTTAAATACTGGCAAGTTCTATACTATGCCATCCCTTAGAAAGCGGAATAAATTTATTACAGAACTATTACTTCAGCCAGCTTTTTCAGAAAGCTGAGCCAAGAAACCTCACTAATTGAGTTCTTTATTTAACTAGAATATTTCAGTACTTTGTGGTTTGCATTTGTAGGAACAACTAAGTACAAGTTACCTAGCTTTTTACATTGAATTGCAGAGAAATTTTTTTTTTTTTCTTTTAAAGATCTGCAGAGCAGAGTAGTGAAGACAAAATAAACAGAAATTTGCCTGAAAACTTGGTTACTTCAGACCATTAGAAAACTATTTCTTTTATTAAACACAAGTTCATGCTTCTAGGCAAGCTGAGCACGCCTACATCCAGGGAACCATAATGCTTTAAAAACTGAATTGCATTGGAATCCTGTACAAAAAAACCCTAATATATTGGTATCGTGTTTCTTCTATTTTTGAGGTCAACATACCTCTTTTACACTCAGATCTCTGATCTTAATTCCTACTCCTAACAGAGATGGACTTCAAAAGAACAATAAACACAGAGATCTAGGAGGTATTGTGCTGAATTCCTGAGAATACACACACAGATGCATACACACCTAGATATAAATAAATGTAAGTATTTTCTTTTTCCTTAGTTAATTTATGACCTTGCTTCCTTACAGACAAATAGGCTGAAGAAAATGCTTCAATACATTAACAGGCATCATTTGTAGTCTTATACCTTTTTATGATTAGAGACCCGCCTAAGATTGTCCTCTTCAATGTGAGGCAGTTGCAAAAGGGGAGATTTGAACTGCTGAAGTCCTTGGACAGTCATCTGGGAAAGCTTCATGCAATTTTCCAAAGATCCCAAAGATGGAGCACGGAACTCCCTTTCTTGGGGAGAAAGAAAAATAATACATCATTTTTCACCCCCTCTTAACACATTCACAATGTATACTTGAGTTATTGACTGCAGACCATCTTGTTTTCAATAAACCAAGCAGAAGACAGACTTATTTTTAAATGTCCAGCATAATTAATCAGGCAACCTTCTTAGTCTCATTATTGTCACACAGTTCAGCAAACATTTCCTTCCCTCTATGCTGTCATAGCTGAACACTAAGAAACTGAAAGACTTCCATCCAATAGTCTCAGGGAACAACAGCACAATGTATCTCAGCTACCAATTACAGACAAAAGTTCTACCGCTTGAAATTTACAGAAAAAAAATGCAGCAAGAAAAACTTGTTTTACATTCGTATATTATATGCGTACATATTTAACACATTCAGCAGTATCGTTAAGTATGGTCTATCATTAATCTTTTGCAACACATTATTTCCAAGATTTAAAAAGGTTCTAAGATCATCTTGAGAGATGAACATAGAAGTGGAGCCAAGTATATCTGAGAAAAAAAAAAAAAAGCATGTATAACTGAAGCTAAGTGGAACATATTATGCTAAAAGACAACAATAGCTGTAAAATATCAAAAGCAAAGTAACTGTTATAAGCAAACCTAAAGGTTAAAAGAGGCGTCTGAGCAAACATCTGTAAGATTTTTCTTTTAGAAACTGCAATTCCTTTAGTATCTTAAAGCACAAGGAGAAAGTACACAACAAGAAATTCTTAAGCAGAAAACAGCAGAAGTAAAAATAGAATTTTTTAAAAAGCCATGTAGTATCACAGAATCTTAGAATGGCCTGGGTTGAAAAGGACCACAATGATCACTGAGTTTCAACTCCCCTGCAATGTGCAGGGTCACCAATCACCAGAC
>PPHD01023868.1:0-12316 GCA_002909625.1 Bambusicola thoracicus
GAATCACAGCCTGAACCTCTGATTGACCACCTGAGGCGAGCACTGAGTCAGCTGCAGGGGCACAGGTGAATGCAGTTTCACCTGAGTGACTGGAAGGGGTGGAGCCAGGCTCCACCCTTCCTAGACCTCATTTAAGGGCTGACTCCCAAGGAGGAAGGATCTCTATCTGGAGATCCCTCTCCTTGGAGCCCTTCCATGAGCCCAGGACACGGGTAAGATCTTTTTCATTACTCCTTTCTAATGCGATAATCTCTCTGGTCCAATACCTGTATACCTGTTTGCCATACACAAGGTCACTCAGAAAAAGTTTGTTCCATTATAAATACTGTAGGTTTATCTTGATTGCGGGTTATTTCTACTAGAAACTTGAATTAAAAAATGCAGGCTAAATACTTTTCAACAGTAAGAGGTATTGAAACTGCCGTGTCTCATTTAAACCACTTGCAGGAGTGTGTTTTTGACCATTTTAGGTACCTTTTGTTGCGTTGGTAGGTAGACTTGTGTTGTTAACACTTCTGCAGTGGATGCAGTTTTCAAATAGTAATGGAGATGATTGAGGAATGGTGTGGTTCACGAAAGCATTGGTTCCGGGTTAATTGGGAATTATGAGCTAATTTATATGCTTTGAATTTCATGTCGTATAAAAATAAATAGAGAAGAAGAAAAATCTATTTACCTGGAGCTTCATCTGTGAATTATACTGAAATAAAGCTGTGTAATAAAATAATGTGGAAATTGCTGAAGGCCCTGTATGCACAAGTATGCGGGAATGGTAATCTACATTGCATGAATAATTTTTTTAAATTATTAGACTGACGAATACTCTCTTTCAGGGAACAATAGAGTAAATCTTATTGTAGCTATGACAATGTATTTTTAGTATCAACTAATTTTCAAATACGTCAAGCTAGGCTTTGCTTTTTTTTTTTTTTTTGAGGTGTATGGAATATTTCTAGATGAAAAGGTTTGTGGCTTACTAGCTACGGAGCGTGGTTTGGTTTGATGCTAATACGCTCAAAACATGCTGTTTGGGTCACAAGGTGCTTGTTCACTTCACAGGCACTGCTCCGGGGCTGCTGGAGGTGCTTTTCTGTCGCTCTGGGCTAGTTGTGTTTGAAGTCTCATTTTAACTAACTGTCCTTAAATAGGAACACCTATTTTGGTCATGTTCAAGTGTGATAGAGCTATTGGCCAGAATGTTCAGTATTTAGTTTTAAGATGCTTAGATGTTGGGAGGTGGAACTGCTGTTGATGTCCTGTGCTTTCCCTTCTAATGCTGGCACACTTCTGCTGTTAAAAGCATTTGAATGACTCAGTGGATCTCCGAGCTTCAGTTTCTCCAATACTGCTATAAGAACGGCTCCGAAAGTAATGCCTCCTATTTTATTATGTTGGCTGGTGACGTCAGAGGTTCATGTTGGTGGTATGGCAGTAGGGGCTGAACCTTCCCACCAGTATCCTGTTCCATGTTGTTGCTGCGTGACAGATGGCAGCAGAGGGGCAGTCTGACAGAATGGCGTCTGATGTGGGAGTGTGTATGAAGCACAGATGTATCACTGAATTCTTCCATGCAGAAGACGTGGCACCCACTGACATTCATCAGTGCTTGCTGAATGCTTATGGAGACCAGCCGGTGGGTGTGAGCACTGCGAAGCAGTGGGTGGTATGGTTCAGCAGTGGGAACAGCAAGGTTCCATGTTCTGGATATCCATGCACAGCTGTCACACCACGAAAAGAGGAGTATCTCAATCATCTCGTTCATGTGAATTGGTGGATTACAACCAGGGAACTGTGTACAAAGCTGAATATCAGCCGCAATGAATTGGAAATAATGGTGGCAATGTTGGAATATCACAAAGCTTGCAGCACGTAGATCCCACAAATGCTCACAGAGAAACAGAAGGAACACTGTATGCAAGTTTGTGAGGACCTATGGAACCAATAGGAGGCTGAAGGTGGCAGTTGCCCAGATTGGATCATTACCAATGACAAGATGTAGTGTCACCACTATGAGCCAGAGTCAAAATGGCAATTCATGAAGTGGTGACACATGAATTCCCCATCAAAGAAAATGTCTCAGACACAGCCCTCAGTGACTAAAGTGATGTACGTCGTATTTTGGGATAGGAAAGGGATGATCCTTCTGGATTTCCTAGAACTTGGAAAAGTCATCAATTTTGACCGCTACTTCACAACCCTGATGAAGCTGAAGACTCAAACTTCCAGTCTGGCCAGAGAAGAAGATGACAACCTTTCTCCTGCAATGTGACAATGCCAGATCTCATACCAATTTGAATACTGGGCAACACGCTGCTAATCTCGGCCAGACTGTCCTACCATATCCACCGCGTAGTCTGGATTTGGCACTTTGTGACTTTCTTCTGTTTGGACTGTGTAGGCAACGTTTTCTTAGCCACTATGCAACTATCTTAACAGCGTGAAACAGTGGGCTGCCTCTGTTGGTGCAGATTTTTATAAGCGCAACATGCAGGCTCTTGTTCATTACTGGTGATAATGCACAGCTAATGGTGGTGGTTATGTCGAGAAGTAGTGTTTTGTAGCTGAGAATTTGCTGAGTGTTATTGTGCTCTTTGTATCTGTTGTAGTTTCCATGGAAATAAATAGGAGGCACTATTTTTGGAGCAAGCTATGTATGTGTAAGAGAAGAGGCCTTTGATGCCATTAATCTGTTGGTTAGAGGTACTCTAACCAACTCAGGATATTATTAAGCACACAAATTCCAAACCTTTGTTCATCTTGCCTATATTTTGTTGCTTCTCCCCAGAATGGATTTGTAGCAGATTTTTAGCCCTTCTGCTGCCCCTTTGCTATTATTTAGACCAAGCTTCCCAGATCCTTTCAAATCCTTTGTTCTCCTTGATTCCTACAAGAACAGCGTTGCTTCTTTCTGTGGGCCCTAAATTAACAGGGAGGTCCAACATACCCATGTCTGAATTCCTTGCATCTCTTGTGGCTGTTTTTTTCTAAGCACCCCTCATGAAAGGCTGACTTTATTTTATCGGGCAGACAGTTTGATTTTGAGCCTTGCAATGGAACAAATGACTGGAATTGGAATGCTGGCTGATATGACTACCATGAAAGCTTTTATTATGCTTTCTTCTTCAGCATGCTGTTTGAGTAATGCTAGTAATTAGTGTCTTTGTTATGAGGCTTATGGGGACCTGTGGGGGTGGCTGAGACCAAAAGAGACATAGAAACAGCATAGAGAGTCTGCTCTTGCTGTACTATGTGGAACGAATAAGGAAAGCAAGTTATCTGCCTTATAGCCAACCTTAAAATTATCAGCTTCTATGCTGCTGAAAGCAATGAAAGAACAACACAGATGTAGTTTTCTTCCTAGTGGTTTTTATTTGCTTGTACAAGGAATTAGAATGATAGCACGTGAAGTTAAACTACATTTCTCAAGAACAAGGTTTCTGCAGCAGTCCATTCCTTCTTGCAGGCATTGCTTGAAGTCCAGTCTACTTTGCATCCAGTGCTTCAGTAGGTCAGTGCTGATGGCCTCTCATGTGAAGTGGATCATTTAGGAGAAGTGGGTGGTTTTAGGAACTCTGGCTTTGTCTGGACCTAGATGTAGCATCCTCACTTGTTCCTTTCCGTAAGTTGCTCTAGAAGGCCTTACAAAATGTCATAATGAAGTGGTTACAGTCAGATTGGAGGCTTCACCTGCGTTGTCAGAAACAACCGTTTCCTTTCTAAACCTTGCACAGTTTAGGACTTCAGACTGTTAAACCAATTGCATGCCAGGCCAAAATTGAGTGTCTAATTTTGTGCGTGCTAAAAACACTTCTGAATTTTTTTGTTAGTTGTCAAAGCAATGAATTGGTGATGTTTAACAGCACTGCCTCCTCTGCTGGATGTCATGGTGTATTTGGTTAATACCTAGGGAATCACTGCAATATCACACACTCCTGTATTCTGCAGTTTGTGTGATTTAATAGGAATATGATAAACTAGGCAGTAAATCCTTGGACTTCTTGTTTGTATTTCCTTTCACTTTTGTATATGGAAGATATTTTGGGTAGCTCTGTTATTCTTCAGCATTATTACTGATGTAGCTAAAAAGGGATCTTGCAATTGCATGAGGTCTATTTTCATTACAAAGCTGTATCTAAAATTATTTACAAAAATCATTACAAGTTAATTTTTTTCATCTTCTGTGATTCCATCACATTTTTAGGGAAAAAAATCTGGATTTTTTTTTAATTTTTCCCTAAATAAACAGTTACTGAGGCACTGTGTAGTTGTGCCAAACTTTGTGTGCTGTTATTCAGCTCAGTGGATGGACGTTTGGCTAAACTGTACTTTTTTTTTTTTTCCTATCATGCAGGTCCAAGGAGCTAATAAAGGAAGCAATCCTTGACAATGACTTCATGAAGAATCTGGAGCTGTCTCAGATCCAGGAGATTGTGGATTGTATGTATCCTGTGGAGTATGGCAAAGACAGCTGCATCATCAAGGAGGGAGATGTGGGTTCCCTGGTGTATGTCATGGAAGGTATGGTTTCAAAAGCTGATATCTTTTACTTTTATTTTCCAACATACATGGAGATGAAAACTTTATTTCATGGGAAAAAAATCATTTTGAAGAAAGAGACTAAAGACATTTTCTAAATATGGTTGTTGAAGAATTTGTGTGAACTACTTTTGCTTGGAAAATTCCATGCTGGAACTGTGTGCCTCCCTATGTAAGGAAAGAAGGTTAAAGCTCTTAACCCAGCACTGAGATCTGTTGGAATAAGCCACCACTAAATATAGTTCTTGGGCTTTGAGGCAATACCTATGCTTTGCTATATCAGTGATTGACTTAACAGAAATGGTGGTGTTACGGAAATGGAAAGTGACTGTAGAAGGAGACTGTGGTAATAGCTTGCTACCTTATAGACTGTTGTGAGAATGAGCTTTTGCATGTTGATGAAGTACATGGACATCTTTGCAGAAGCAATGTGTTTCATAATAGAAAATGGTATTTTTCTGCCCTGCGCACAAAATGAGTGTAGCATCTGCAGTTTAGCATGCCTGATATGTCACAGTATGAGTTGTGGCAGGGTTTTATCTTCTTGGTGAGATGTGAGCACAGCAGTGGATGTTCTGTTTTTGGGAGCCGTCGGGGTTTCTCAGGGTCTCATAGCTGGATGGGTGTTGTGAGCGCTCTATTTTCCCAGAATGTCAGCTATTTGCATTTTGTCTTATTCTTTTCACGTTCTTTAGCTTTGTGTGTTGAATTGGGCATATTTACTATTGGTATATTTTTTTCATAGGAAGTTTGTGTTTCATCTGTAGGAGTTAGTAGGCTTGATCAAACCTGTTGTCCACCTACTGCAATGTCCACCTATCTCTTTGTCTAGTGTCTAATACCGAGTTCTGAGGCAAATGTTGCTGTTTTAATTCAGTTAATGAAACAAATGTGTCCCCATCTTGGTTTGATACAGTGCATGTAGACACATACTTACAAAATCTCTTGGTGCTCCTTAGGAAGGAGTAGACCTGCAAGCATTTTGTCCAGATAACGCTCAAGGAGAACAAAGGTTTCCTGTTTGTTTGTCTTTGTATTTTGAGCAAATATGAGAAGACTTCAGATTATGTACAACTTGCGTGTTTCTGTGTATTTGCACATGCACAAATTAATTTCTTAAATTGTCTTTTAAACAAAAATATTTTCTAGGCAGTAAGCCATTCTTTAAACATGGTTTCCTGCCAGACTCTTAATGCTGTATAGTTGCAAATGCTCTTCACTAGTTTCCCAAAACAGCTTTAAGGTTCTGCCCTTTTAAGGTTAAATCCTTTCTCATGGCACAGCTTTAAGTCCTCCAGCTTTTAATATTTACATATTTTCCACATTCAAATGGCAACTTGCATTATGAAGTAGTTAGTGGGAGGTTCCAAAGCAAATATATGCCCGCCCCAGCATTGCATGGAAAGGTGTAGGTTTTTCAGTCTCACATTTGGAATACAGAAACCATTTTATTGAGGTGCAAGATTTGTCTTAGCACCAGTAACAAACTGTTTTAAAGCAATACTACTTTTTTTTTTTTTTTTTGTGGTAAAATAATGAAGCCTTCATATCACACAACTGTTTGTTTCCCAAACACCATCATGTTGGAGGCATATTTCTGCTGTGTGGGTTTGGATGGTATGTTCCGTGTTGTCTCCTGATGAAACCTCATAAGAACAGGGTGCACTTATCTCCTGTTCGGTGCTGTTGTATCCTTTGGAGAGGAATTCTGGGAAATTTGTGGGCAGACCTCTTCCCACTGCTGTTTGAAGCACTCAACGTGACTTGCGACTTGTATGGCCTTTATTTTATATACCTGATGTTGTACTATTACTGTGGCTTTCCTTAATTTACAAGATGTTTCTAACTATTGCTCCAGACTCTGTCCCTTGACTCTCATCTTCTGAAACAACTGTATGTCAAAGAAAACCTCATGGCTTTTGAGATCTTCAGTTTATTCCTGCTCTTCTGGCAGGTCTGTGTGTGTGAGGGCAGGATTGGCTCACCCCCAGCATTTGCTTGGTCTTGTGATTTAATTTAAGATTATTTAGATAGCTATGTAAATATGTATAATGCTTTACAAACAAAATTATGTAGAGTTTATAGTCTATGTTTAGAAGTAATGCAATGAGTGATGGTGAAGTAATGGAAATGAGATGATGTTATCAAATGGCTTGGTTTATGGTTGTTACTGTGGGCTCATTTGCTCTTTTTGGCTTATCACTGTATCCTTTCAGCTATTCAAACAAACAAAAAACCTACAGCCAATCAACTATAAACTTTATTCTTCACAGAGTTCTACTGAAAAAAAACCCTATTTTTATGAATATTAGTGAGTGATGTTTTATTTTCTCAAAAGCTGCATAAGCATTGCAAACGTTGTTTCAATGTATTCCTCTTTCCTTCCTTGCTTGTGATGAATATGAATACAAATTAGTCATGTTGAGCGTTTGATAACCAATACTATCATGCAAATTTCTAATTTACGATTCAACATTTAGATAGAGCCTCTTACCAGAAGTCTGGGTTATATATGGGTGATGTTTCCTTAGACTAATTATAAATCATAATTTAAGTAAGATGGATTTGAAAACATCCATCACTTTCATTGTTGCTTTCTGCATTCCCTGATCACTGTGAAGCAGTAGTAGTCTCCATTTTAAAATTTCACTTATCTTCATCAAGCTTATTAGACCTGCAGTCTCTACAATAATTACGATCTCTGAATATTTGGGTTCTCTATCCTGGATGTTAAGATGCTTACTTATGTGACACCTGCTGTGCGTGGTGAGTCTTAGAAGGCTGAATAATGATGAGCCCCAAACTCTTCCTTCTTTACTATGGCTTGATTATGCTTTCTGAAAGTAATTCTGGCATTGCTATATTCCTGGGGTGAAAATGACCATTGTAACTCATTGAAGAGCTGGGAAAAGTCTTGACTGCTTTTCCATTCCGTCTTTGATCCAATCAGAAAGATAATTCGCTACTGCCCAATACCAGGTTTGGGTGAGCTGTCATTTTCTATTCATGTGTTTGCCCATGCTGGCAGGTTTGATTCTTTCCACTCTGGTTTTGTGCACTCATGCATGCGGTGATTGAGTAAAAACTGTGTTCTGTGTCCTATTATTTTTTTACCTTGCATCAGATTTCCTGTCCTCCTTGTTTCTTTTTATTTTCATTTCAGGAGCGCTGGTACAAACTGATTGTGCTCCAGAGATGACAAGTTGTTTAATAGAGTATAGCTTGGGAAAAGACTGAAGTTACTGAGAGCACAAGGAGAAAGTCTTCCATATAGTTCCGTATATCAAAATTCAAAGCTGAGCAGGGAGAAGTGAAACACAGTATGGGCATATGGGAGGATATTGGAAACTGGGATAATCATGCTTGTTAGAGAGCCCTCCAAGGTTGCGATCCCCCTGGGACAGCCTTGCTGCATGGAGGCACACGGGGTCCAGCTCACAAAAGCCCAGGGATCACAATTTGTCTTGCAGCACTCAAAAAGTTGTCTTGTAGCTGTGTTTGAAGGTGAAAATTAGTTGTGATATAAGCAAGTATTTATTAGGGACTGAGATTCTTGCAAAAAGGAGCTCTGACCACCTACAGCAAAAGCATGCCTTTGGGCTGTTGAAGCTGGGAGTGAAAAGAGGGATGAGTGATCCTTGGCTTATGCATATGAACTAGTCTCTGCTGGCACTCTGACTGCAAGTCAAGCAATTTTGAGGATAAAATAAGCTTACCAAAAATACTTCCTTTCTTATTAGTGTGTGTGCTGCTCTAAGAGTGCCTCATCAGGTTTTTTTCTTAAAATCGGGGTTTCTTTTGGAGTGAAAAAGGAATTATCTCTGTTGATCAATTGCATTCTGCCTCTAGAATTGGTTTGCCACCTCCATTTTGTTTTAAGGTTAAGAAAAAAAACAAAATTTCCCTGAGCTCTAATTTTGGAGGTTTAATTTGGTTGATTTAAAGCCTTTTTTTTTTGGGAATTACATTTCTAAAACTTTTCAGAACTTACTTAAGAATTTGAAAACCTGGAAAGGTCTCTTTCTGAGAGATGCATCTAGATCTGTACCGTGTTGACAGCTTTGAGTTATGTGTGGGTGTTACCTCGCACTAATGAGGATAAATGTGATATCCCACATCTGAAACCAAATGTTTCCTCTTTTGCTCCCTCTCTGTCTGAACCTGTCAGCTGCAAGATGTCACATTTGATGGCTGCATTATGAAAGGAAAATGTGTCAGCAGAGCTGCGCATAAATCAGGTGACAATGTACAAGTTTTAGGCTCTCATGTGAATAACAGCCGTGCCACTGTAAACAGACATTCTGATTTTTTTTTTTTTAGAAACTATATTAACAGGTGTAAGGAGTCCTTCTTTCATGTTGGTTTCTATTCTCATGAAAAATGGAAGGAATAACACTGAGTGTAGTGGAGGGGATCTAAAATACTAGAAATGGCTGTTTTGAAGCTTAGGATATTGTGTTGGCTGTGGGTGTGTGGTAGCATCCTCCTTGGCTCTTTGTTCTTCTACAAATGAATATTGAGGTTGCACTAAAACTCCAGAAGCTGGGCTGAGGGAAACAGCCCCGCCAACACCTGTTGGACTCCCAGTGCTGAAGGTATGGAAAGGGAAAAAGCAGCTTTGAGGAGAGCCCATACTGAGAAACAGTCTACACTTTCCACAGCCCTTATTTTAATAGTTTTTCCTCTTAAGTGTCCTTGAATTTCATTCTATTTTCATCTCCAGTCAAGAGGATTCTCCTTTGGGAGACTTTGTTCCTTGCTTTACTCTTCATAGCTTCTCCAAAGTGATGAAACATCTAATTATGCCTTCCCGTCTGGGGATGGGGTTTGGGATGTCAGTGAAGACTCCGGAAGGAACATATTCCTAGAAAGTGTAGGATTTGCAAGGATATGAAGCGCAGAGTTTGCAGAGGAAGATAAGCACTATCACTGTAGCCATGCAAACTGCAGAGAGGGATGCAGGGGGTTATAGGAGATGTCGCAGCAGAAGTGGCAGAACTGTCTCAAATGAAATCCTCAGGATCTCAAAGTAGCTCCCCAGTCTTTTGGGATTTCTGCCAATGAATCAAAACCAAAAAAGGCTTATTGACACTGTCTTCTGCAAGACATCATAATGATGCTGCCTGGAGGTTATCATAGCTTTTGCCTAACTTTTGTGACACTATAAGGTTCTATTATCATTCTGCTGGCCAGAGTTCTTATCTTCGTTCTCATTTCTGAAGGTGTGCTGGAGCACATCATCCTTTACTCTGCTATTTGCTTTTGGCAACTGTGCAGTTATGTTGTTTTGTTTTGTTTGTTTTTAACTGGAGAAGGATCGCTGCAGGCTCTTGGCTTCTATATGATCGTGCACAAATACTGTATTCGGTCTGGCTTTGTGTCACCCTTGCGCTACCCCCTCTTTTGTCTCTTTTTATGGACTATTTTCAGTAAGAATCTGATTTAATAGGACATAATTGCTCTTCTAGCCCTAGGGTCTTCTGAGTTAGTTCGTTTTCAGAGGATTTGGTAGGGCTATTTTTTTCTAAAGAAGAGGGAGATGGAGAACAGAGATGAGTTTTCGATTTAAGGAGGTTCTGTGATTTGTTCCCAAGTACAAGTGCAGAATGGGAACAGTAATGCAGTCACCTCAGCGCAGCTATCTTTTGACCTTCACCACATTTATTTTTGTATTATTGTACGTTGTGTTTCTAATAGGCCCCTTACTTTATAATGGCCTGCTACTGTTGCTGTCACCAAGCCCCCGTGTGCAAACTTCTCCTGGCTCTGCTGGTGTTCTCCAACAGTGATGGTGGTCATCGTTCATCTCATCATAAGGGGTACTGTGTGGGAAGGAGTCAGTTAGGTATTTGTGACAAAGTGGGATTTTCTGCACAGCATGCCAACAAATCGATCACCTCTGAAAAAGCAACCTCTCCCAGTACTTGCCACTAGTAAATCAACTGTGGCATCAGTTTCTTTTTCCACTCATCTACTTAATGTTTTCTGCCTTTACTTTTTCATCATGTTGTAGAGTCAGATCAAGGTTTTTTGTGCAGCCTGAGAAGCTGCTCCTCTCTGGCATCCTGCAATCTTTGTGCGTGCCTATGAAATAAGCCTGTTTCCCAAGGAAATAGGTGGTTTAGTGGTTCTCTTTCCTCTGGGAAACTTTCATTCCCCCCATCCCTGCTTCCTCTGCAAATCCAGTTCAGTACTGACACCACCAGATATCAGGACAGGATCTCTTTGTAAGGCATTCCAAAATTAAGAAATTGTGTAGGTGTAGGACTGCTGTCTTCGCTCTTAAGAGTTTCACCTCAGTGCAGAGCAAGCTGTATTAGGACCTTTTGGAGGGGGCGGAGTCAGAGATATCACTTGTCATTCCAGTCACGTAAAGCATCTCAAGAAGCCTTTAGTTGGATCCTGGCCTTTCATGGAGCTAGTGTTATTGCAAAACTTGAAAACCATTCCTTGGGCAGTGCAGATGCATTAGAAGAGTATTCCTTAAGCTCTTTACAGTGTGAATTTAAATGTGGATGCAAGGAGCAAGGAAGATGGCCAGCCAGGTTTCTTTAGATGTTCTATCATTGTGTGTGTTCACATCTCATGCTTCATCCTTCCAAGTACAGAGTTCTGGCAAGGAGTGTGGAGGGCTGTGATCTTAGGATTGTTCAGGTGCCTCACTGTCATTACACACTCACTTATTGGTTGGTATTTCACTTGAGGATATCTATGGAGTTCACTCCACCCCCTTGGAGATCAGGCTTGTTTCTAGCGGTCAGTTGATGTTTTTGAGACTGTTTATCATTCGGCCTGAATGTCTGCAAAAAATTTGGTAATGTTACTTTGAGTCTTGCTCACCTTAAGGGAACAATTCTGTTGGTTTTGACATTGTTTAGCAACTGCATGTGTACTGGTGTCCCATAATACCACTATGCCCCAGTCTGAGGCATGCTTTTAATGACTGCAGCATGAAAATTTGGAGCTCTCGAAAAGTCACCGTAACTTAAGCACCAAGTCAGGGAAGCATTTGCATGATTGCTGTGGCATTCTGGGTCTCAAACTAAGATCTGCTTCAGCATTTCAGTAGGGGCTTCATGCATCCTCAGAGGTTTCTGGGCATTATAAAGGTAGAAAATATGTCACTGATGATGCAAAAACCTGCTTGTTAACTTCTGAGGATTTCTTACTGAAATTGAATGTTGTTCCACCTGCTTCCAGTTGGAGTTATTACAATTCATCATGAAATTTGATTCATTTATTTTCCTTTTTCTTTCCCCAGAAGTCAAAACAAAGCATATTTATTGGTTAAAAAAATCCACAACTAATAATCACCAAGCCTTTTCATAAAAGTAGATCAAGTGCAGGCTTTGGCATGGATGCTGCATTGCTATGGCTTGGTTTTGCACTCTTGTGGCCCAGTCTGTGTGAGCACCATTACAAAGGTTCATTCTTGTATAATTCTAAATTAATATATCAACTTAGAACTTGGTTCTAGCACTCCTCCAGGATAGCATATATTGAATGTTCAGAGCTTGCTGTGTTATAGTCTCGTGCGTGATCAATCTCTTAGAGAAATGGGATTGTTGTGCACTTCTGTTTTCAAACATAGTACACACAAAAGCAAGTGCTCCACCTTTATCATCCACTTTCTTTGATTTTTACAGTGTCTGAATAACTGACTCTCCTTAATGTAGTTACTTATTCATATTGGACAGACAGAAGTATTTCTTGTGCTTATTTAATGAAATGTTCTTGAGGTCAAATAGGATATGAGATTATGACTGTCACAGAGGTGGTG
>PPHD01023869.1:0-12316 GCA_002909625.1 Bambusicola thoracicus
ACAACCCTCTGCTAAATCATGTCCCTGAGCACCACATCCAAATGGTTTTTAAACACATCCAGGGATGGTGACTCAACCACCTCCCTGGGGAGCCTATTCCAGTGCTTAATAATCCTTTCTGTAAAGAAGCGTTTCCTGATATCCAACCTAAACTGCCCCTGGCGCAACTTGAGGCCATTTCCCCTCGTCCTGTCACCTGTCAGCAGTGAGAAGAGACCAACCCCGCTCTCAATGCAATCACCTTTCTGGTATCTGAAGAGAGCAACAAGGTCTCCCTTCAGCCTCCTCTTTCCCACTGGAAAGAAACATTTGTTTGAATGCCTATTTATGACTTCATCATTTAATGTAACGTTACCCTTTCCCATACTTCCATTCTCAAAAGTACCACTGTATTTGAAACCACTAACATACATGCAGATAAAATAGATTGCGTATATACACTCTAAGGTTGTTTACTTTCATATATAGTAAGTCACTGACTTTCTGAGAAACCCATTCCACAGTTGCTATATATTGTATGAACCTTCTTCCTGATAGTTTTATTTGCATCTGTTATTTTTTCTGACAAGAGAAGAAAGAGAGAAGATGCATTCTGTACCTGGGCTACAATTTCAGACATCTTAGTGATAACTCTCCAGTACTAGTTCAAGGAACATTTGGATGTTGTGTTGAAGGACATGATTTAGTGAGAACCATTGGTGATGGGTGAATGGTTGGACTGGGTGATCCTGTGGGTCTTTTCTTTTGTGATTCTATGATTCTACCATTTCCAAAAAGTTAATCCGTATCTCTTACTACTCTTAACAGTCTTGTATGAAGACTGCTCCAAAAGTAATGTTTCCTATTTTATTATGTTGGCCCACGACATTAGAGGCAGATAGTGGTGGGATAGCAATAGTGGTTGAACCTTCCCGCCAATATTCCACTACATTTTGTTGTTGTGTGGCAGATGGTAGGCAAGAGGGCAGTCAGACAAAATGGCATCTGACGTGGATGTGCAAATGAAGCAAAGGGGTGGAAATTAATTCCTCAGTGAGGAAAACATGCACCCACTGACATTTCACTGATGCTGAACATTTATGAAGACCAAATTGTGGATGTTAGCACAGTGAGGTAGTGGATGGTGTGCTTCAGCAGTGGCAACAGTGGGTTACTGCCACTGGTACAGGTACGATAGTACACTGATACGATGCATGCAAGCTCTTGCTCATTGCTAGCAAAAATGCATAGATAATGGCGGTGACTATGTTGAAAAATAGCGTTTTGTAGCTGAGAATCTGCTCTATCAAATAGCATTATTGTGTCCGTTGTATCTTTAGTAGTTTCCATGGAAATAAATAGGGCATTATTTTTGAAGCAACCTAC
This sequence comes from Bambusicola thoracicus, assembly GCA_002909625.1. Classification (NCBI taxonomy): domain Eukaryota; kingdom Metazoa; phylum Chordata; class Aves; order Galliformes; family Phasianidae; genus Bambusicola; species Bambusicola thoracicus. Next base: position 1,366 of record PPHD01023869.1, read on the forward strand.
ATATGTTGCTGATAAACCAGCTTAGAAAGCAGTTGTGGGAGTAACTGAATGTACATTTACTTAACATGACCAAAACACTTCATAATTATACTTGTTATCATTCAGTAATTTTTGTGCATTTCTGAGTTTAAGACAGCATTTACATGGAAATTAAGGGGGAAAAATATCCTAGTAATTATTTTATCAGAGAACAGACATAACTTATTAAAATAAAAATCTAACTATATAATTATACATTAAAATTTAACAATGTAACATGGTTAAATCTATATAAAACTATATGAAGATATATGTTTTTATGCTGTTTTATAAACAGCAATATACAGAATTAAGTTGTATATAGACAATTAAATGCAGTTCATGGAAGAAGACCAAAAAGATGAAGTCTTATGACTGTTCTCAAGAACACCTCCAGGATGCCTGAAGTCATAGAATCATAGAATAGTTTGGGTTGGAAGGGACCTTTAAGATCATCTAGTCCAACCCCCCTGCTATAGGCAGGGACACTTCCCATTAGACCAGGTTGTTCAAAGCCCTATCCAGCCTAGCTGTGAACGCCTCCAGGGAAGGGGCATCCACAACCAGTGCCTCACCACTGTCACAGTAAAGAATTTCTTCCTAATATCTAGTCTAAATCTACCCTCTTCCAGTTTAAAGTCATTCCCCCTTATCCTTTTGTTACATACCCTTATTATAAAGTCCTTCCACAGCTCTCCTGTAGGCCCCCTTCAGGTAGTGGAAGGCTGCTATAAGGCCCCCTCAGAGCCTTCTCCACATTGAAGAGCTCAACTCTCTCAGTCTGCCCCTGTAGGGGAGCTGCTCCAGCCCTCTGATCATCTTTGTGGCTCTCCTCTGGACCCACTCCAACAGCTTGAAGGCCTTCTTGTGTTGCAGGCCCCAGGACTGGATGCAGTACTCCAGGAGGGGTCTCACAACAGCAGAGAAGCAAAATCACCTGCCTCAACCTGCTGATCACACTTCTCTTGATACAAATGAGGATACCGTTGGCCTCCTGAGCTGCAAGCACACACTACTGGCTCATTCTGATTCTTTCATCAATGGACATCCTAAGTCCATACAAGCTGCTGTTGAATGCTAGACATGATGTAACAGACAAGCACCTTATGACACTGCCTAAAGCTCTAGAGGAAACTAAGGTAAGAGACTTCAGGAAACCACCAACAGTTACAGTGAAGTGCATACGTCAACTTGGTGAGGAAATCCTTCTCCCATTTGTGCCAAAACCAGTCTGGACATTACCTTTTAAAAAGGTACTGCTACATGAATGGAATCTAGGTTCAGAAGTAATCTGGTACTGCAGCTACTCAGATGACGGTGACTGCAAAGGTGACCAGCAGGAAAGGAGGAGGGCACTTACAAGGATTCACTCAGAGACTTTACTTGACATTACACTGGGAATAGACATAGCAATTCAGATGAAACTGACAGTCAGCACTGGGAATGTTCTTTATGTAGTTCGACACTGGCAAAGCTGTATGTCAGTGATTCTAATACAGCTAATATGATTGGCTCTCACTGATGTTGCAGAATGATGCCAGGGGCAGAGGATGATGACAAAGTGGATTTGTAGTCTTTGCTCCTAACCTATAATCTGGTTGGTGGAAGTCTTCTTAGTACCAAGGAGACTTTCTCACTCTTCTGACACAACCTGTATGTTGTTGTTACCATTTCAGTGATACAATGGGAAAAGAGTGAAGAAAAAGAATTGTCTTTTTGCCTAGCTTCACTTCTACTTACATATACCCAGAGAAGCCACGAGTAAGGGAATACTAAGAACAAGATGTAATAAATGGAATAAAACCATTTGAGCTTTCTGTTGACTATCAGCCCTGCACTTGAAGAAGCTGTTGTGAAATAATTAAATTTGAAAATTGAGCTATTACTTGTCTTAGGTGTCAACAACTTCTAATGTTTTGAAGAGAACAAAGAAAGAGACAGTGAAAATAACTTTTGGATGAATCCACTGAAGAAACACTGCCAGGCAGCTGAGAAATATTCTCAGTACAGCCCTCACTGTCATTAAGAACATCAGAAGTAAAACTGCAGCATGTTTGTTCTGTGTTGCATGCTCTTCCCTAAATAACACATGGGAAGGACCAATTGTGCAACTTCTAACAGCACAGAAGTCTTCCCATTCTAAATTTGCAGCATATAACATCTTTGCTTTTACAGCACCATCATCTATCCCATTCCTTTCTCTAACACTTTCTCCATTTCTTCATTAATTTCTCATCATCCCCTAGCCTCCTTCTTTTTCTTAAGGCTTTTCAAGTGGGGTTTATCTTATTAACCTCCTTTAGCAGAAACGTGGGTTCATGGAGAGAAATCTTACAGAACTGTCCCAACTCTATTGGAAATACTCAAGATTCCAGCTAAGCTACCAATCCATCAACAGCCTCAGAAGCAAATAATGGCACTCTAATAGCAGGAAAGGTAAAATAATTACTATTATATACTTTTTATTATTAACTACAATCAATATCTACAATTAAAAACTAGTTAAACTGGTTGTCAAAGAACCATAATTTGACAGTGTTAAACTAAAAACTGATAGTGTTAAACTAAATAAACCACTCAGTGGTAACAGAATCAAGAAAGTCATGCTCTTTCCAATACAATAATCTTGCTTCACTTCTTGTATTTATGAACTTCCTTTCACAGACCCTCTCCAAGTATCTCCAGTTTTGCTTAGAAATCTCTTGCAGTAACTCCATCTCCCTTTTTGTCTTTTGTCTTGAGGGAGAATAGGAATTCCTGTGACAGATTCAGATAGAGCAAATAAGCTCCAATAGCAAGCTTCTCCAAAGAAGGTGCAAATTTAGGAGTGAATTCTCTATCCAGCCATTAATTTTCATGAAAATTTATTACATCTATTATCTTCAACACTTCTCTCAAATTTAGCTCATGACAAAAAGAAAAGAAGTTAGTGCTGAGACAAGCTTCCAGAAATGTTGCTTTCTTTTCTTTCTTAATTTTTAAACTGGGTTTTCCTGAAGATGTACTCGATGATGAGAAATAGAGTCTATCCAATTATCAATTTAAAAATTTAAAATTTTTAACGGAAAGTACTGCGTGTTGCAAATTGCATCGCAAAGAAAATCATTCAATTAAGTGATAAATCATACACAGTTCCTAGAAAACAAAATTAATTACATACTTGACTGCAGTGATAACAACGTTACGCTTTGGCTCGTTGTCATAGCTCACACTTTCAATGCCATAAACCTGAGCTAATTCATGGATGATTCTGCGGTGATCTCTGTTCATTGGTGGGTAACAATGACTCTTCTTTGTGTACTTGCCCTGAATTCAAAAGAAAAAAAAATACAATGAAGTTTTCCTTTAGCAAAGAAAAGAAGGGTGTGAGGAGGAAATAAATGAATTAGAGAAGAAAGACAGCTTCTACCTTGAAAATGTTGTCACTGTGACAAAAAGTAGTACAACAAAATGCTAATAATACAGTATTGATAAAAACTCACCCAAAAATGACAATTTAGTTCTCACCTCAAAGTTTAAACACATGTACGTATGTACAAATTCTGAATGCATCCACTCTACCTACACCCCAAAGAAACGGGATATTTTTTTCTGAATTTTCCTTTTTCAGATTGCTTTCTTACAATGCAGATACTGCAGATTGCTATAAAGGCATCAGATTTAGTCATCACTTCCATGTACCAAAGTAGCTGTTCATCTGCAAAATCTGTCACGTCACAAAGTCTACTGATATCATTAAAGTAGTTTTAGTTTCAGTTAACAAAGACTGATGCTCGATCGCTACATACAAAGTAAAAAAAAGAAAAAAAAATTGTCCGCCCCTCCTAATGGGTGGTGTGACTTAGTAACATAATATAAGGTACTCAATGCTTCAGTCTGCTTCAAGGACTCAAAACACCCTGTTTAAGCCTTTGCCTTATTAGTCACCAAAAATGTATCACAGGATTTTAGGTCTATAGACGGGATTCAAGGGGAAGATAAACTACCAGTTTCAAATGAAGTTTGAATCAGGGATTGCTAGAGAGCTCTGAACATGTACGAGTTTACAGGACTGGATGCAGGGCATTTGGTGACACTAACAGACCAGAATCATCTTTGAAAGGTTGTGGAGTTTTGGGTATGAACCTAATGACTGGAATAAAAAAACTGTTGTGCCTATGCTCAGGAAGAGCAAGAATGATGACAAGCACTACAGGCTGATCAGCTGCACAAAGCATTTTTAGGCACATGAAGTAGAAGGTCCTTGGGAGCAGCCAATTTAAGAAAGCTTTTCAGAATTCGACTGACAAAGGCCTTGAACAACCTGGTCTGACTTTATTGTTGGTTCCTGCCACAAGGAAGAGGTTGCACTAGATGACCTCTGAAGGTCCCGTCTGACCTGAATGATTCTAGGACATTTTCTGACAACCTACATTAGATATTCAAGCACAAACATCTGATTAATATACCTCTGGATTACAGAGTGAGAATTACTCAGAATTAAATCAAAAGAGGAGTCACGTTACAAATGACATGAGAAGTCTTTTCTAAATCACTAAGATGCAGAAAAGCTCACTTCAGAATCTAACAGAAGGACAATTTTGATATATCTTAAACCATACACAAATGTTAGTGCAAGCCTGATTTGGTATTACCAGAAGTAACTTTGATGCAGTACTGTGTACTCTTTATTTTTAATAGTCCAGGAAACTATTACATTAAACTTTAACTGGTTTAACATTAAGCAGAAGAATAAATGTTCTTCAAAATTATTTAAACTGCAGAAATCAACACATAGATTCTTGACATTTTGGGGGCTCAATTTAAAGAATTTTTACTGTAATCAGCACTACCATAAAAGAGGACTCCTACATAATAACAACCCTAATTCTCATAATCTTTTCCTCTACTACAAAACTTGGCAAGACTTTCAATTATCACATCTTACAGAAAAAGGCAGAATGAGGAGAAAATTCATCCTTTCCATTGAGAAAATATTAATCTCCTGCAGTAACCTAAATTCACCTATAGAAGATCATAAATAACAGAGGAAGATAAACACTAGGGATAGATACATTGTAGCTGCTTTGCAGATGGACAGTTAATATCTGCCTCCTCCCAAACTGTTCAGTAGCTAAATTATGAATAGTAAACAGACCTGAAATTGCAGTCACTCTTTTCCATGTTTATTACCTTTAAGAGTAATTATACACAGTCAGGATAGAATCTTTACTTATCAATAAACAATATTAAACTATGCACTGACTACAACACTTACAGGTTCTAGACAAATGTTCAGATGAAGAGAACTCTACAGATTCTGCACCTATTTAGAAAAGTGATAATTCTGGGCTCAGGAAAAAAAACCATCAGAATTTCTTCCTACATGTAGACAGAGCTGGATGATGTGAATATTTTCTGTCTTGTCTGCTTACATACATCAATAGCAACAACTCTGCTGTACTAGATTAGTACATACAGGTGAATCTAGGGGAACAGATGTTCCTGAGGCCAAGTCATAAAATGACAGATGAGTTTAACTGTATTAATGTGTACAGTGACCACACAGTGAACAAGGAAAAGAATAAAAATCCTTTTTCTTGCTCATTTATCCAGTTTAATTGAAGTCGTATCCGAAGAACAGTGCAAAAACATAAACAAAGCAGAAGTATATAAATATATGTAACAGTAATGTGCATAAGACAAAATACTGATATAGGCAGAGCTACCTGAACATTTGATAGGCTAACATGCAAAACACTTTTAATACAAGGGAGTAAGCTCTACATCTAGAAATAAGGAACATGAGTCACATCTTCAACCAGAAAGGATTTAGGACATGGGTGTCTAACCTTTTGGCTTGTTGGAATGCACTGAGTGAGCAGGAACTGTCTTGGTCACAGTCACTCCGAAAGTAATGCCTCCTATTTATTTCCATGGAAACTACTAAAGATACAAAGGGCACAATAACACTATTTGATAGAGCAAATTCTCAGCTACAAAACACTACTGCTCAACATAGTCATCACCATTAGCTATGCATTTTTGCCAGCGACAAACTAGATCCTGCATGCTGTGCTTATAAAAATTTGTACCAGGGGAGATAACCCACTGTTGCTGTTACCACTGCTGAGACACACCACCACCACCACGTCAGTGTGCTCACATGCACTGTTTGGTTTCCATAAATGTTCAGCAAGTGTTGATGACTATCAATGGGTGCAATTTTTTCTGCACAGAGGAATTCAATTCCACTCCTTCGCTTCATATGCACTTCCATGGCAGTCAGACTGCCCCCCTGCTGCATAGCAATTAAATGTAACAGAATACTGGCAGGAAGGTTCAACCTCTGTTGCCATTCCACCAACATCTGCCTCTGATGTCATGGGCCAATAGAATAAAATAAGAGGCATTACTTCTGGATAAGCCTTTGTAAAACGTGTAATATTTTCAATGTATATAAGTAACAAAACTTATTAAAACAAAAAAGCAACAAAAACCAAAACCATAAAACTAGTGGGATATCTGACCTAATACACATCAATCACTGGTTTGATGGAAGTGGTTGCAATTTTAATGAGTTATCAAAGTGACTGTCGGAGATTTTTGATGAAATTTTACTCTTCCCATACTTTATTCTTGAAAATCCTGTTAAGATAGATCTTATAAAAGTAAAGAGACATGACCAAAGTTTTAAGCTGAATGTATGATTATAACCATATAAATTCCTTTTGAAAATATGCAAGTAATGTATTTATGTTGAACAATTGTATTTACCCAGTGTATCAAAACACATAAAATTATTTGCCATAACTTGAGTTGGAACTGCACTGCATCTTCCAACATAATAAAATAAGAGGCATTACTTTCGGAGCAGCCCTCATACAATATTAAGTATTCCGATGAAACTCCTCAGGCAACTCTTTGATTTGTCATCTAAAGACTTCATGAAAGAAGAGTATTTAACCTGTACGTGTGTTACATAGATTCCAAAGCTTAAGAATTCTGTCACTCATCTTTGTTGTTCAGAAAAGAAAACTCTTCTCCTTTGAACTATAATTTGTCTCCCGGGAATTACTTCTACCTTGCAAAATAGCAGTTCCCAACAGTGTGAAGTGCAGGATTGTGCAGAACTCATCCTTGAGGTTGCCACGTGACCCTAAGTTGTTCATTTTGATCATGACAGAAACTTAAACAGTGAGCAATTTGCCTTTTATGTGGTGGTGTGAGCTGTCTTGGGCTGAGTGATAAAAGTACTCAATCCATGGTGATGTCAGAACAGGGGCCAGCAAAACTGCTATGCTGGACTTCAAGAGGGCAGACCTGGAACTATTCAGGACACTGGTAGGGAAGATCCCTTGGGAATAAGTCTTGAAGGGCAAAGGGTTCCAGGAAAGCTGGACGTTCCTCAAGAAATAAGTCTTAAAGGCACAGGAGCAGGCTGTCCCTATCTGCCCTAAGATGAGCCTGTGGGGAAGGCCAGCATGGCTGAACAGGGAACTTTCACTGAGACTCCAGGAAAAAAAGAAAAGTTTACCTCCTGGGGAAGAAAGAACAGGCAACGTGGGTAGCGTACAAGGAATTTGCTAGCATATAAAGGGAGAAAGTCAGAAAGGCTAAAGCCTAACGTGAGCTCAACCAGGCCACTGCAGTCATGGACAACAAAAAATGTTTTCACAAATAAACATTAACAGTAAGAGGAGAAAGGAGAAATATCCTTTACTGGACATGATGGGGAAAATGACCGCTGAGGATAAGGAAAAGGTTGAGGTTCTCAATGCCATTTTTACAGTTATCCTTGGGGTACACAACCTCCTGACCTGGAAGTCTGGGGCAGGGAGCAGAATAAACCCCTCATAATTCAGCTGGAAACAGTCAAGAGACCTGCTACTCCACCAGGACTGTCACAAGTTCACAAGGCCAGATGGGATCTACCCAAAGGTGCTAAGGCAGCTGGCAGAGGTGATGGTCAAGCCACTTTCCACCATCTATCAGTGGTCCTGGACATCCAGAAAGGTTCCAGATAAGAGGAGACCTGCTAATGTGATCCCCATTTATGGAGAATGCAGAGAATTACAGGCCTTTCAGCCTGACCTCAGTGTCAGGGAAGATTGTGGAACAGGTCACTTTGAGGGAGATCACATGGCATCTATGAGACAACCAGGTGATCAGGCCTAGGCAGCAGGGGTTCATGAAAGGCAGGTCCTGCTTGACCAGCCTGATCTCCTTCTGTGACCAGGTAACCCATCTGACAGATGAGGGAAAGGCTGCTGACATAGCATACCTAGAGTTAAACAAAGCCTTTGATGCTGTCTCCTGCAGTATTCTCCTGAAGAAGCTGGCAGCCCAACTGTTTGGATAGGTATGCTCTTTGCTGGGCTAAGAACTGGCTGGCTGGTTGGACCAGGAGAGTGGTGGAGTTGAATGGAGCTAAATCTAGCTGGCAGCTGGCCATGAGAAGCGCTCCCCCAGGGAGTCAGTACTGGGGCCCATATTGTTCAGTATATTTACTGATGACCTGGATGAGGGGACTGAGTGCACCCTCAGGAAATCCGCAGATGACACCAAGTTGTGGGGTAGTGACTTGGAGCAGTGACTGAGAAGCTGCACAGAGGAAAAGGACTGTGGGGTGTTGGTTGACACCTAGCTAAACATGAGCCAGCAGGACCAGGGAGGTGATTGTCCTGCCTATTCACATCTGGTAAGGCCACACCTAACGTCATGTAAAGCAGTGAGAGTTAAAAAGTTAATGTTCCAGTTCCCTGAACCACTGTTTCTGGGTGCTTTGTTCTTGGAGAGGGAGGGGAGGAGCCGCATTGCCCCGAGGAACAAAAGGTGGAGCTTCTGGCAGGTCAGGAGCTCCTCTCTTTGTTCGCTGCCAAGGGGCACATGTTCCCCTGTGCTCTCGCCTGCAGTCTATAGAGTAAGGCCTCGGTTTTGGACACTCCCTCATTCTGCTTGATTTATTGGCCTCAAATTCCAATTGTATTGGGTTATCTTGCATTTTTAGACCACATTTAGTAAATTAACATTCCTCCTCAGATTGCTGCAGCTGCTCTGTTTTCTCCCTACCCTTCCCCCTTTTCCCCTCTACCAGCGGTGCAGGTCTGCGAGTCCCCTGCCTCATTAGTCATGGGGCCAGGCCAGGACAGGCCTGTAAACCGTGGAAACTTATTTTTTCCTCTTTCTTTTTTTTTCCAGGCTGGTGAGCCTGTGGGCCTGATGTCCCCACGACACAAACAAAGATCTAGAGATAACTCCATGACAGTTACTGCTGTGAATTAAACATTATTCTTCAGCTCACCTGTTCTCTTGTTCCATTGTTTTTTTAATTATTTCTTTTAAGCACTAAGTAACTCTATATTACAAATTAGAGCTTTATAGTCCAAGCAGTCAGAAGCAAGAGAAAGGAGAAGGACACCAATACAAAAGGTTACTGTTTCTTGAACTAAGGGAACTGACCACAGTGTGGTCTATTATTTGAACTTCATGTATCAGTTCAGGCAAGGTGATGCAGCAGGACAGGAATATGTTGAGGTGGAAGGCCTGAAGGCAGAATTTTGCTTTTACTAAAAGCCTATGATTCTGTCTGTAGTATAAACATCTCTAGGTATGCTGGAGTCTGGCAGAGAACACTGTGGCTGAATCCAAGTTTCCTTCTAGAAAGAGGAGGACTACCACATGCATCAAATGTTGGAATGCATCCATAGATTTGTAAGCAACTTCTGCAATAGGGATCAGAAGAACCTAGGGCCTTCATTCTCACAGAATCTGAATTTTTAAACACCATGTTTATAGAATCACAGAATCATAGAATTACTCAGGTTGGAAAGGACCTCAAAGATCAAGTCCAACCGCAGCCTAACCATAGTACCCTAACTCTAACTACCCTCTGCTAAATCATATCTCTGAGCACCACATCCAAATGGTTCTTAAACACATCCAGGGACGGTGACTCAACCATCTCTCTGAGAAGCCTATTCCAAGGCTTAACAACCCTTTCTGTAAAGAAGTGTTTCCTAACATCCAACCTAAACTTACCTTGGCGCAACTTGAGGCCATTTCCCCTCGTCTCGTCACCTGTCACCAGTGAAAAAAGACCTACTCCACTCTCACTGTAAACACCTTTCAGGTACTGGAAGAGAGTAACAAGGTCTCCCCTCAGCCTCCTCTTCCCCAGACTAAACAGCCCCAGCTGCCTCAGCCTCTCTTCATAGGGCTCCAACAGTACACCAATGATGATGATGATTATTATTAATATTAGTATTATATTATGATTAATAACTTATCAGTGGAGATTCAAAAATGATTGCCCATCCATTACAGAATCACAGAATTGCAGGGGTTGGGATGGACCTCTGGAGGTCATCAAATCCAATGCCCCTGCTAAAGCCTAGAGTAGGCTACAAAGAAAAGCAGGCTTTGAATACCCATCCACTGAACATCTGCCTTTTAGATATTTCTAAGTGTTGACTGGATCCCCCACCCTCAGTCTCCTCCAGGCTAAAAAGTCCCAAGTCTCTCAGCTTTTCCTCATAAGAGATAGAATCCTAAAATCAGAGAATCACCAAGGTTGACGTTCCAGTCCCCTAGTAATCCTTACAAGACTTCACACTGGACTCTCTCCAGTAGTTCCCTGTCTTTCCTGAACTGGAGAGCCCAGAACTGGACACAGTACCCCAGATGTGGCCTCACCTGGTCAGAATAGAGGGGAAGGAGAATATCCCTTGACCTGCTAGCCACACGTTTTTTAATGTGTCCCATGACAACACTGGCCTTCTTGATCACAAGGGCACACTGCTGGCTCATGGTCAACCTGTTGTCCACCAAGACCCCTAGGTCCTTCTCCATGTATCTCCTTTCCAGCAGGTCAGTTCCTAACCTGTACTGATGCATTTGATTATTCTTCTCTAGGTGATAGCATCCCATATTTGTTCTTGATGAACCCTGTAAG